>VJMY01000103.1:0-154487 GCA_009869795.1 Neelides sp. FZ-2019
TGACAGGACGATGATTCAACTATCACATTTTCTTCCATTTTCTTTGATTATCGTTTTAATCAAAACGATGTGTAATCAATTTAAAAAATCTTAATGTAGGCGTATCTTTTGATTGTTGAAATAGAATTAATTATTGTAGGAAGTAAAAACCAAAAAGGTTATTTTTAATAGAGATAATCGAATTAATTATCCTTAAAGAAATTAATTATATCAGGTGCTTTAACATATTTAATTGACTTATCGCTTTCTTCTACTTCACTTCTAATATTTTGATATCAAAATAAGATGAATCAATGAGTCAGTAATGTGATGATGAATGAAAATGAAATGAAAAGATGAGAAAATGATTTCAAATAGTGTATTTGACGCATTTGTTTTCAGGATATAGGAATAAGCAATGCGAAAATTTCCAATTGACTTCTCTTTTTAACGTTTCTTTTTACTTATTTGCTTAATATTAGGATACTTATGTAACTATTAAGCTTATTTGCTTATATTAATATAGCACTAAATATTAAAATACAATGTGATGATTAAACTCATAAGTAGCAGTATTTACACGATTTCTATCATACTTTATTCTAGGTATAGTTTAAATTAATATAGTGATTTAATCGTTTATTAAAGACGGCGTAATAATAATTAATAACAATAAGTAATTAATTTACAGACAATTGAAGAGAGAAAGCTGTGCTTTAAAGGCATGAAGGCATGCCAAATACATAAATAAAAAGTAAATAAATACTTTTGTCTTCTTTTTGTCTAGGCTGCACAATGTAACTGTTATTAATAAGTAGATACTACAATTCTCTAATATACTAAAATACTTGAAGAGATGCGCATGGAAGGAATTCTTCACGGCGTGTTGATTAAAATCATTTTCTGTAAAGTCGTTAGGAATGGCAATTGAAATAATGAAGTTTCATATATAGATACTACAGATAATGAACATGTTTTTAATTTTCTTGTTTCAGTTTTTTGTTATAAATTCAAATAAGAATATTGGGATCATAAAATCATTTGGTTAAAATAGGAATTTATTTATATTAAAAAACAATGAGGTCTTTAAATTAAACTTTCTAGTTCTAAACTATTTTATTAATAAAGTTTGTTTATTGTATGAATGAGAGTATAAAATTATAATTATAATAGTGAATAGATAGAAAAATAAAGATTATTGTAAAAAATAAATATGAAGGAACAGTTTTACAAATTACATTATTAGTGAAAATTAAAAATCATTAGAATTAACAGTTATATTAATTAAACTTTTAAAAATTAAAACATCTGAATTTTATCTTATTTTTGGAATAGAGATTTATAATGAAATGAGTATTGTTAACACTTTTTGAACAGGCTTTATACTTTTTAGTTAGATAGAATCTAGTGCTTCAATCAAAAATCAATTTTTAATTAAAAAAAATCATAGAATTTTAAATAATAAAAATACGCATATGGCTTTACATTGATTTTGTCTTTTCCAAGTTCAATAACCTTAGAATCAAACTATTTTAAACTTCAAAATATTTTTATACTCAATTTTCTCTTTTCATCTCGACCTGAAAAAGCCATTAGTCGATTGAATTTTTAGTATCCTCTGGAGTCGTACCGACTCGTACCCCTTGATCTTTGTCTTCGACTCTGTGAGAGAGTGAAAGGATTCTTTTTGACCGAACTCGTCGGCTCCAAGGTCACCGTGACCGTCTTTGTCTTCACGACCGTCACGGTCTTTTCGTTCAATTGAGGACATCGATCGTAGATGGGGAAGTCCTGTGTTGTGTCATAACTCGGTTCTAGGAGATATTCCCTCTCGTAGACTTCCTCTTCGGGACTTTCTCCTCTCTTGGATCGTCGCGTGTAGTAGCGAGCATATTCCGAATCTTGGTCTTCATCCGGAGTGATCAAGGGCTTTGACTCATAACCCCCTCCGCGTGATCCATATTGACCATATTGATAGGGATCAACTTCATAGACTTGTTCAACCTTTGGTGGGATTTTCCCTTGTTTGGTGTTCCCCTGCTTCCTTCCCTTTTTCCTCTTCCGACCTCCGCTTTTGTTCTCCTTGTACGCCTCGGTCGACTCGAGCGAAACGAGTTTGGGTGCGGAAGACACAGCCGCTTGTCTTGTGTACTCAACTTCCGCCGTTGGTTCCCTCGTGGCTCTTTCGTAGAGACGAATAGGCTCAATTTCTGGAATTGTAGTTTGAGTTATTGGGGAATGAATGGCGGCTGCTGGGGTGATTCGACTAAAGCTTGCACGCAGAGTCGACGTCAATGTTTGAACTTCAGTCGTCCAAGCGTCATATGTCTTCGTCCTATTTATCAATATAATAATTTTATTTTTGAGTAATTTTAATAAATATTTACCAACAAGAAGTGCATGTGGATTAAATTAATTTTTTGTACCTATTGTGGCTTACAAAGATCTCCGCCTGACTTTTTTTTATTTTCATGGTACCTTGGAATCTCGCATATTAGGAAAACGTATATAATAAATTCACGAATATGATTTTTATGAAGAAAAGTATAATTTTGATCAAATATTATTAATAGTATTATTATTAATAGTTAACACTTTAGCAATTTCAGGGTAATTTTTCTCACATTTCCATGAAAATAAAAAAGGTCAGGCGGAGATATTTGTAAACCACAGTAAATAGTGTAATTTTTCCTATATAATACTATACATTAGGAGAGCAACGATTATCAAATATACAGGAGAGAAGGAAAATATTTAGATATGGCTTTTATTCTTTTTAGGAATTTTTTGTCAGTTTGGAGGTTTAGAAATATTAGTGATTTTGAGGAACCGATTAAATTTATTTCAAGCATGAAGGAAGAGGAAGTTAAGAAAGAGGGAGTGAACACCCATTTAATAGCGCATGCAGCATCTAAATGTCGGCAAAAAACGTTTTATCTAAAGAGCGAGATATGATTTGAGTTGGATTTAGATCTAATTGTGAAGTAGTGAAAAAGATATATGTGGTGAACAACGTGGAGACCTCGTGATCGTCGTGGGCACAGGTTTGTTTCCAAAAAGGAGCGGAATGGTGAGGACGGCCGTGCTCGTGAGAGTCGTAATGAACGACGTGGTGGTAACATATGTCTGCAGCGTCTCAGTTTGAGGAATGATGAGGTTTTGAGTGATTGCCCCTGCTGGGAACGGTTGGAGGAATCCACCAAGATTCGCATTGTTCCCATTTCCCAAGCCGCCAAGGCCCAGTGGGTTGCTTGGAATGGGCGAAGTGCCTCGCTGCTGTAGTAGTTGGTACAGAAGAAGATTCGTCAATTGACAGCTTGCCAGCAAACCTAAGCAACAGAGAAGAAATAGATAAAATTGACTAGGAAAATGTATTTATTGAATCTTCTCACACTTCGTTTACACTACAATTAAATTTCGTTAGAAAACAATCATGAACCTCATCGTTTTACTCTATAATAAAATATCTTCTTTCAATATCATTCACTTATTCATCTTCATTATCATATTCGTCAAGTACCCTAAGGTGGATCGAAATAAGAAAATAATCCATTTAACAATAGAGGCATTTAGCTTTGTGTGTAATTAACCATTGCTTAATTATACAACAGTATATTTTTTGAATATCAAACAATCTGTCTTTAATTAATGGATTTAATAAGGATATGACATGATTCTATAATGCGATAATTGAATGGCTTTCATTTAAGTAGAATAAACATTCTCATTTTTACTCTTTAATGGAAGTTTAAACCAGTCACGAAATGCTTTTTTCATTTTTAAGCTCAAGTGAATTTGAAGACAACATAGGAAAATAGGCTATAAAATGAATTCGCCCTTACAAATTTCTCATTTGGAATTAATGTTAAGTAGAGGAGCGTACAAAACGTGAAAACTATTTGCGTGAGAGGACAAATCAGACAAATGTGACTTGTGACTTTGTGACTGAAACGGGGTGAAACTGAAATTCAACCTTGACACTTGACAAACAAGTAGTGTAATGAATTGACCAACAAAACTTATAAGATTAATCTATTAAGTAAAAATTGTATATTTCAAGCGAATTTTATTAAAGATTAAGACTTTTTAACAATAACTATACTACATATGATAGGAATTATATTTGTCGTTAATTTTTGTATTCCTTATTATTATACTATTCATAACTTTCAACCTTTTAACTAGATTAATTATTCATATTAGTAAATAAAAAATAATCTTAAAAACAATAGCACTGATCAGCGTATTATTCTAATTCTTATCATAATCAATTGACCTTTATGTGCATTTCTAATTAAAAGAATTAGCTGTATAAAAAATAGAACACCTTACATTCTTTTAGAAATTCAACCTCGTCCTTCTCAAATTGCATTGTGCTTTAGCATTCTTAATTACAAGGTGTATAATTGAACTTAAGAATATCTCATTGGCGATAAAGTACTTAACTGGGATCTTACCACTATAATGGTAAGATCCACTAGTAATGGGTATTTATTGCTCTATGATTTTGATTAAAGAAAAGGGATTGGTGAGTATTAATTGGCAATTGCTTATCGATTGATCTCAATCGCAAATTGAATTAAGCTAAGTAGTTTACCTCCTGAATGCAAACTTGATTTTGTTCGGAACCTTTCAAATACCTTCAATGATATTATAATCCTTTAACTATATAGTTAAACATAATAAAAATATAATTAATCATTACAAATAAGGTGTGTCCAAAAAATGTCTGACGTTTCCTTCTCTCACGGTTATAATTCTCTAATTAAGTTACGACTTATGACTACTAATGAATCTAATGAGTAATGAATTGAGTTAATTAATAAAATTTGTTATAAATGATATCAACTATCAGTAAATCAAATATTAAATAAAAAACGCATGTGCTTATTTAAAAATAATGTTAGAATTTGATTTAAGACCACTTGTCTCAAATTTAAAGCGGAAATGTTTATACATTAATTTGAGTCATACCTATATTTTTTTCTATTTAATCGAAATTTTGTCTGTATGTGTAAATCTTATAAAGAAATTAGGAAGGCTAGATCGTTATTTCAAAAATGATTAGAGATGTTTAGGTACTTTTATACATAAAGTATTTGGAATTTTTGTATATTTGTTTACAAAGAATTCTTCCAAGTGTAAAACCACAAATTGAGAAAAATGTCATTGTTCCTTCAAAATTTCACTTTCAAAGACACACGTCCGTATTCATAATATAAAATGAATGTCTTCTTGAATTCAATTGAAAATTTTTCATAGCTAATGGTCGAAGAACTTTAATAGCTTCGAACCATTAGAAGCTGAGTTAGAAAGTGACATATGGCACTCGTACGAAGTATTAACCTAAATCTTATTTGTTCTATAAAAATCAAAGATAACAATTGTGCGACAACGCTTGTTATTAGATCTAATCAGGAGAATTGACAAAGTTTTATTTCTGACGCTTTCACAATGAACAGGATTATTTATGAATTATTCACCGGCGGAACAACTTGTTTAGCTCAATTTATGAGACGGCAGTGCATTTGGTGAGATGATATTTTTAAGGAGTCGAAAAGCAAGATGCTGCCTAAGTATGATATCATATACATGTATGGTATTCTGTTAGTGTGCATTCAAATACACACGATATAATATAAAATACAAGTCTGATGGTGATGTTGCAATCAAATAGAGTGGTAGTGTGTGAGAGCCACGCGGGTGCATTGAACGTTCAAGAAATAGAATTAAGAATGAGAAGGTTCAAAGGACAGGTGGCATTTAACCTGATTAGCGTGCTGAGTCTCTTGAATTATTTATTTACTTAGCCTTGGACCTCAGAGAGCAATTAGAATATAAACAGCTTGATCCTTCATGATTTACACCTATTTTGCCTTAATACAGAAGTACTCACTCACTGAACATGAGAGTAGTTCAATAACGCAGTACAAACAATAAGTAATGCTGTAAGGACTTAGTAAATAGAAAATTTTTGAATTTTAAATTGACATTTCTAACTAAAGTGGAATAATTTAGGTTTCATTTTTCATATATTCACAGTTGGTTAAAATTAAAAAAATCTACGAGCAATTGTAATTTTTTGTCCTAATTGAACTAATCAAAATAATCTTGAGAAAGTACTATTGTATATTCACGTACTTATGCATAGAACAAAAGAGGAATTCCTATGTGCAGATTCCATTAAAGAGACATTACTTATTATGACAATTACATTCAATATTCACTACTACTTTCATCTTCAAAGATAACGGTAATCTTACATTGTATATGAATGGAATGGTTTGTCAGAAAAAAGATATAAAGAGGCGCTTAGTGTTTATGGTCTTTCAATTTTTATTTGATTTGTGAATGAGTTATGGCTATCTTGCTTGATGTATTGCCACTCACATTGAGCCAAATAATCTTTTTGAGCAAACATTCAAGTCTTTTTGTTAAAAGTTATTCGCATTAACTCATTTATTGGCACTTTCCTATGATTAATAAAAGTAAAGGAATGAGGACGAATCTTCTTCCTTTCCCTTCCCACTTTTCTTAATTAGTTATCGTCATTTTTTCTTACTAGTCTTTATTGTTATTATTATGATTTCAAGTGTTATTGCTATTAAATGGCTCTTTGCGCCTACTTTGAAGAGATTCTGATGTGATATTGAATGCACCATGAGCATTTAGGTAGATGGACCTCTTTTGACACATTTGTAATGGTTGACATACTCAAAAGTTCATAAAACGTGTTGCTTCGTCTTTTTCAATGCTCCTTAACTATAAAGAAAACTCGTCTTTAAGGTTTATGAAACATGCATATAGCAGGAAGTTTCAGGGTATATCATGTAGAAGGAAATTATTAGTAGCATTATATTATCACTTATACAAACCAATACCAACAATTGGTAAGGAATTCCTATACCTATATCCGTTTAACTCAAGTTCACATTACCACTATTTTACATATTGTAAATTTTAATTGACCAGTAGCAATCAATCACCAATTGTCCGCTTCTGTTTCTCATTGACCCTCTTTGGATTTTATATTTTTTTTATTATTCCAAATAAAATAAACCCAAAGCTGTAGAATTATTAAGTTGTTTCTAGTTTAAGAAATGTTTTTAGAATGAGAAATGAGGTACAGTAAGCGAATTTATTTCTGATCTATTAAACTTCAATTTACAAATATATCAAGTTGATAGAATTTTAATTCAAAGAATAAATAGATAAATGCCTATATTAGATGAATAACCTTTAGATTAGGCTTTATTAGCCAATTGAATTAAGTCAAGCATGATCAGATATAAATTGTAGAAGATAAAGTCAAAGCCTTAGCACGGCATTATTGTTGATTAACGCTGATTATAATTTCTTAAAACTAGTTTGGTCGTATCAATTGTTAAATTGGGTTTCTGTCTATCTCGTTTACTTGCAATCAGGGAGTCATTACAGAGAGAAGCCTCTATTATACCAAGATAATGATTTAAATGCTTTTATAGAGCGTTGAGTTTTTTCATTCATAACTATAGGCATGGAGGAATAGTTGTATTTTTTTTACCAATTTTCATAATTGCACTACAATATCCTTACATTTTAAATTAGTAACGAGAACGTCGTACAAGAGCGATTATCGGAGAGGCTTTCTTTCGTCTTATATTATTCCTGACCACTCTATAAAAATAAATTCATTTAGTAAATTTATCATTTAGTAAAGATTTAACCTTTAAATCATCTGTAAAATTGTTAGTGAAAACTTTAAGCTGCGCTGCCAATTTCTTTAGATCTATCTCTATTAAATAGACAAGCATTAAATACTAAAGACTTACCTTTCTATTCGTACTAATTCACTGACATTGAGTCCGTTTTTAATTACCTTTTTCTATCATAAAATATGAAACAACTCTATTGATTTATAACACCAGTACTCGCATTTAACCTCATTGTTGTTGAGCCTAAGAAAGTAAACAGCATGGAAGTTGAGAATGAAACTTACTAAGGATTCCATACTTTATGCAATGAATGATCAAGAAGAAGAAGATAAACAGTTTTCTGATTTATAACTTTGTTTCAAAATGAAGGAGGGTTTGAAAAGGACTCAAAGGATTTATTTCCAATTACCTTCAACACTCGTAGATGCAGGCGAAGTTCCTCCGCCGGTGTTTCTCTTGGTCCTATTACTTATCGTCCCCTCATCTCCCGTGTCGATGAGAAGGACATGGTTAATTTTCGCGTCATCATACAACTCATCTTGGGCCTCCTTCTCGGAATTAATTGAGGAAGGAAATTCGCCCGAAGAACCCGAATCTAAATTGGAGCCGCAAGCAACTCCGAACACGATCACACAGGCCAGGGCGAAGGAAAATCTTGACAGCCTCATTTGTTCCCTCATCACTTCAATTTTAATGTAATCGGAACTTGGAGAAGGAGAAATATAAAATATGGTAAAAGAGATCGATGGTTCACTAGTAAGAAGTTGAAGAAATGATATATATATTATATCGTAATTTTTGAGTAGATACCAAATTTTTGGGAAATATATAAGAAATCTGTTTGGTTCACTTATGAAATTTCACTGTAGTTATATTGTAGTTTAGTTTAGTGGAAGTCCAAGAAAGCCCATTTTCACTTTTTTGAGCTCAATGGAAAACGAGGCTGTGAGTGATCACGACTCACTGACACCTGAGATTAATCCCTCGTCTCTCACCACTGCCTTCTTCTATGGGAGGAGGTGTGCAAAAGGAGGAAATCAACAGAAAATCCCAAGGAGCTTCAAGTCCATTTCTACGGGAATAAGGAAAATGGCAAGTGATGACGGGGGATGAGCTTTTTGCCTGTAGACTTGACGTATCATCAGTAATTCTTTTTACAACCGATGAACTCTTTGGCTTAAGATACTCCTGGGTGATCAAGAGATGGAAAAAGCTATTGTGGTTCTAGCCCTCGAAAACTTGGTTAAGACTCGTGGAAGAATGGGAAATTAGAAGGAATGACTTCGAGAGCTATCCTAAGTTTATGGTCGAGTGATTGAGGGAACTACGAAGCTTAACGCTCACAAATGAAAATTATCATTCAGATCTTAAGTTCTCCTCTCACTCCCTCGTTTCATATGTCTCATATAGGGATGTATGACCAGAAGAGGTGTGGAAGAAAATTGTTAAGTTTCAAAGGTAGAATAATAGTATTATACCTTTGATATAAGCAGATGCATGGTGGTTAGTCGTTGTTAGTATATAGGAAAATGAGAGAGATATTTAAGAAGCCGACTCTCCTTGCTCTCACTCCCCTAACCTTCGCTCGTATCAATTTAGAGAATCGAAATTTGGAGATTTGTGGAGATTGTCTTTTGTTCGAGCTCCCTTTTGTTCCTTTCAACAATTTGTAGATTTTCTAAGGCAGGGATCTCAAGTTCCGATTATCCTCATTTCCCCCAACAAAATAATCTCAAGTTCAACAGAATATTTCACAAATAAGCGAGATTAACAATGGAGCAATAATAGCACATCCAGCATATATGAGCATAATGGAATTAAATTCAGAACGAGTATCTCTTGAATTATTTATTGCTTAATTATATTCTTGATCTTTTAATTTATGTGGAACAATTTGATCTTAACTAGTGCAGGGGGTACAGAAATAACATTTGCATTGAAACAGTGAAAGATCAAGTGGTACACATTTGAATACTTGTTGCTTAATCTCCCACGCACTTGTGTATATTTTTGGATTCAGACTAATCATAAAATAAGCTCAAGATAATGAGCCCACTCTCTTTTACATTGATAAAATTATTGTAATAACCGAGTACCTTTCATTAGATTTTTTTAAGATCCATCTCGCATTCATGATCTAGAAAAATAAAAGCTTAATAAAAAAGGTGAACAACTCAATTGCAACTTTAAAATAGTAGCTAAACTTGTTTGTTGACACTACTCGAAGATTAAATAAATAAAAGTGCTAGTTTTATGCACACATTCGCATTCTTCCTATTCCTCCAACGATTAATTGTTTATTTAAACTGTCGAGGACTCGTAAATTTAAGATTATTTATTTACAATTTTTATTCCTTCAATTTAAAGATAAAATAATCAACACAAAAATAATTATTCTCAAAAAAGTACTCAAGAATTTTACACACTGAAAAATATTGATATTTACTTACAATGCAAAATGTTAAAAGAGGATAATTTTACTTTTATAGCGCCGTGTTGAATTGATAATTCAAGAATGCAAATTAAATATTTGAATAAAGCATCTTCGCATTAGGTCATTAAAATATTATGATTACCTAGGTCTTTGTCAATGAATATGAATAGCATAAAGTTTTAGTTAAAGTAAATTTGAAATGTCACAGAATTGATGGTTGAATTAACAAGGAATGGGTATGGCTAAGATGTTAAACATTGCTATAACTGGTTTAAATTTAATCGGTTCATTATGCAAG
The DNA here is from genome assembly GCA_009869795.1 of Neelides sp. FZ-2019. Taxonomy (NCBI): domain Eukaryota; kingdom Metazoa; phylum Arthropoda; class Collembola; order Neelipleona; family Neelidae; genus Neelides; species Neelides sp. FZ-2019. Next base: position 10,406 of record VJMY01000103.1, read on the forward strand.
AAACGGAGATTTACATAGCATTTATAAAATTGGACTTGTAAGATGATTTACATTACAAAGAGTTTGCTCATTTTTTCCAAGTTCAATCTCAAATCATTATTGAACTTTTCGAAAGGTGCATTAAAGGGCTATGAATCACTATAAAAATATGCTAATTAAACTTTGTAAAAGCTTAAAACAAGGCATATAAAAATGCATTCTCTTCCACCGCTCACATTGATATGCACATGATTAAAATACATTTACATTTTTATGAATTATGTATAGGCATTAAATGGATGCAATCACAAAGAACTAGCCTTTCTCTCTCGAAATCAATTTCAATTACATCGATATATAGTGTTGACTCTTGTGAATGCTTGTTTGAAAGAACTTAACTACCATTATTTGCAAAATCTAATGATTAAGTCAATATTTTGTCATCTTCAAAGGAACTTTTAAATTAGAGATTCCGAGTGAACGGGAGCATGGTGAAATGGAAAATTACACCCGTTGATTTGCATGTCCAAATACAATATTAGCTAGTGAGCTGCTGATCTTCACAAATTGATATCTATGAACTGAAATGAAGGTCAATATTGAACACGCCATATTTTTCAATTCAAAGTAAAATGCTATTTTAAATAAAAAACTTGTTCAAATTCATCAAAATTTACATAGAAAGACTACAAGATTAGTAACAAGGAAAAACTCGTTGAGAAATACATTAACAAGAATAATTTCCCTCTAAACAATAAATTATAATTTTGATATTAAATCTAATCAATAAACTACAATTTCTCTTGAAATGAATTAGGATTGATTTACAAAAGCCGGGCGTCTAAAATGAATCAGTGAAGAAAGTACGATTTTTATTCAAATTCGGCGTGAATGAATATCGCGTATATTTTCAATGTGTTTCCCTTCATCCTAGCAACCATAAGACATCAAAAATTTAGGTTTGACCATGTAAATGGATATATAAACAATATCCCACCTTAATTCCATCCCGCCAACTTAAGGATTAAGACCACCCAGGCAGTTCTAAAAATGATTCTATTTAGACGCCCCGGCTTTTGTACTTATTGTTAGTTAGTCTCTAGTAAGTCTTGCTACAAGTACTTAGCAAATTACATGCAATAATCAGTATTAGGCTCCCATTCAAGACTTACGCAAATGTTCATGTAAATTACATGATTGTAATTGTCTACTCATTTTATTTACAAATTGAAGAAATGATGTTTGTTAAAAAGGGAAATGATACACATTAAAAGACTCAAACGCACACAGACACGTAATATCTATTTGTTATAATGTTCATAGCTCTACATTCGAATATGTCGCTATGTAAGTTTGTTTATTTGGAGTGTAACATTATCTCAATGTACGTGATGGCAAGGTTTTTATAGATTATACTTTTGTCCCACATTGTGCCCTGTTTTCTAATTAAGATAAAAGTCCAAGAACATTTGCGTTTAGCGGAAAGGGAATTGAATGTTAAGGGGAAGATCCTCCAGAGTTATTTGAAATTCAGGGCTCTTCTTAATAAAGAATAAATGGGATAAAGGCGGAAAAAAGTAGGTTCACACACGTGTCGAATAAAGTGAAGACCCGAGAAAGAGCAGATTGCCATGTAATCCTAAGGGATTTCTCAAGGATCTATGGTGGAGTACAGCCTACAACAATCCGGGCAAGAACACCCAGAATCGGGGACCAAGGAGCATTTTTCTCTCCCACTAGCCTGCCTGATATATCATTATATATGAGCCTCCGTGTTATGTGGGAGCATCAGGCCCACTCAACTCCAATCCTCACGACGGACTCTGAATCAACGCTCGACAGCCAAATTACTCATCATGGCCTTCTGAGCACGGAGTAGATTCACCCAACACCAATGATTGTCCAAGCTCACCAACACTTTCTCGCATTCCTAATCTTCCCATGAAATCCACCCAATTCGAGACGATGATGTACACAAGCAAAGTGGAGAGACTTTTTACCACATCACTTTGCCGCAAATTGAATTTATCCTTAAAATAGGCTATCAACAGTCGCAATGCAAACTTGGTAAACATTCGCCTCCTCCAAGATTGCATCCCTTTGGAAAGAAATATGGTGTTGACTGGTTTGACAATCAAAAGCGTATTTCTTGATGTAAAAAACGATGTTTATTTTGCAAATGACAAGCGAGGTTTTTACTCTTTACAAATTTCACTCTTAATGGCGGCTACAAACTACAAAGTAATGGAAATATAAATGCGATATTACCAATTGCCGTCTCCTTGTTTTTCATACAAATACTATCATTTCATAATGACCCAATCCAAGGCATCCGAATTTGGGCCAATGAAAGGAACGTTTGTCTCTCTATTGAAACTTTTTCAAATTTGAACTTTAAATATGATATACATTATACAGTTATACCAGAGAAACCTTTGCAAAGGTTAGATTTATTTGAATTTTGATTAACAAATAAATATTAAAAATTTAAGTTCTCATTCCAGGGAAAGTTTTCAAATTAAAAAAAATAAATTATATGATATGCATATAAAGTCATTCTCATTCCTTCTAGAACTAGAAGCTTGAAATTGGATAGTTGTTGAAAAAGTTGTATAAGAATGGCACATTTTAATATTAAGAAAACCCTTTAAGTAAAATTCTATAAAAGATTATAAATAATTTTTATTTTTAAAATTGATGTAATGACGAACAGATGCTGAAGTTTGTTAATTAATTTAATGTATATTGTAATATCGTTTATTTTATTTCTCATTGAATACGATGAGAAATATCAAAAGTAATAAAAGCTTTAACATAAAAGGATTCAAAAGATAGAAATTATAAAAGACAAAATTAAAAATACCAACTTTCTAAAATGAATAATTTTTTAACAATATGATTGAGCAAAAGTAATAATTTCAATTGAAACTAACTGCCATGAATAAGGAAAATCAACTCCTAGTTAATTAAAACTTTGAGAGAAATCATTCCTGAGAAGATCTAGAAGTTTAATTGCCAATGTTGGGAATGCTAGGAAATGTGACTATTAAAGGTGGGACACAAGATTCTTCTTCTGTATGTAAAGAAAATGAAAAGACAAACGACTCTGCAATCTTTACATGAAAATGAGTTGAAAGATGTTACATACAGGAAAAATGTTGTTCTCGGTTTGGACTTACGCCGGCGCTCGGGTTTTCCAGATCTCAATTCACACATTCATTGGTAACATACACAGAGAAAACTCTCACTATCATTCTACCCGGGCCTTGAGAATTCTCTATCAAACCTCGAGACTTCACGTTTTCTTTCAGTTTAATTTCGCCCCTGCAACAAGACTTTTCATTACAAATGGCTTAGGCTCAGGCAGACTTTTAACTCATTGAATGAACAATCAAATGTACCTTATCTCCCAACACGAGAAATATTAGGACAACCATTTGAATTGGTAAAGTCGTAAAGTGTTGAGTATTTATTGTGAAGATTGGCTCTGCTCAATCGTCGAAAACAATGACAGTGACTTTCAAAATCTTTGGAGCAAAACCATAAGTTCTTTGCGTGGCTAAAAACTTAATTTGAGCGGACAATGGGAAAGTGAAAATTGAATTGAAATGTGAATTTAAAAAAATCATTCCTTTAAATGGCTCTTCGTCACGTCTGGTCGTGGAAAAGAAGCATTATTTTATTCACCCTTTTGTTTCTCTTTCCCCACTCGATATTCTCCTTTTCTGGCCGAAGTCTCGATTTCTTCAATTCTCTTTCTAATCAAAATGCCACGTTTGTGACTTGCATGCTCAATTCTTCCTTGAAGGTATGAATAAAACCATATATTGATATTGAATTTTTGCAATAGTTTAATCATTTACAAAAAACTTAAATTAAAAACGTCATTCTCATGTATAGTGTAATGAGGAATTAAAAATTTAATGAATTTAAGGGACAGAGATATTTAGACTATTATAGGATAAAGTACCGCAGATTCGAAAATTTTGTTAAACACGAACATAGTGCGTAGTTGAGCTTTAAAAACAGTCCTAAAACAGGAATAAAATAGTGATAAAATAAGAAGCAATGCAATTTCATGCAGCCATAAGGAAGCTGTAAATTATGTAATTGCTCGAGAAATAAATTGTGGACGTAAATCTCATTCTTGCCAATTTGTGAATTAGGAGAAAGTGGAGAAAGGTAAATCATACAAGTCCTTTACAAGTCCGGAGGGGTATTTGACCGGGACCGGAGTCCTGGACCATCGTTTCAATAAGTCGATTACCATTGGGTTCATAACGGATTACAATAAGAACCAGTTGAGTCTAGGAGCTCTCAAACATGCCATCGCACGAGTGAATGATGACCCAAACCTTTTAAAAGGACGAACTCTGGAATTTATTGCTGCGAACATCAATAGGTGAGTCATTGAATCACTTTTTCTCTTCTCCATTAAGCCGAAACACAACTTTGTTCAAAACTCACATCCCTCATTTCTCTTCTTTTCATCTTCATTTCTCCTCCTCGTTAATCTTGAAAAATTTAATTGATTCTCCTCTATTCAAAGTTTTAATAAATACTACGATATTTATTAAAACTCCCTTGAACTCCTAGAATTGAATTGATAAATTTTCTCTCCGAATTTAGCAAGTCAGATGGATCCAATCCATATCCCGTTCGAATCATGTCTAAAATGATGGAATTGGGAGTTGTGGCTTTCATCGGGGGATCTGAAGCCTCGTGCTCTTCTGAAGCTCTTGTAGCTGCTGCCTGGAATCTTCCTATGATATCATACGTAAGCATCAAATCAGTCATTAACTTCTATTTTTTGCTTGTTCTTTTTTAATACAATATCTTTGTTTATTATGAAAAATTAAGGTTTAAATTATTCCGAAGTGACATTTTTAACGAAACAGTAATGAATCCGAAACTTTATTTTAAAACATTAATAAAAATTATCCGTATATTATATTTATGTTTAAATCATATAAAGATCAATGACATTTCATAAGATCGATTTTCAATTAGAAAATTACAACCACTCAACACATTTAATGTGAAAAGTAAAAAAAAAGTTAATAAGATTTGTTCATATAAGAAGAGCCAATTTCTTTTACTACCGATCTATATGATTGAATAGATGAATCTAAATATTAAGTCTCCCTATAGTAGGATGTCTATATAGTTTGGTCTATATATCTGTATAGCATGTCAGATTATTTTGTCTCTTCACTTTTATGAAAAACATTTGTCATGTCTTGAGATATTTATAGCCCTCTTAAAAGTGAAAGAATTGGATAGGAATACCAAAATGGTTCAAAACTTATAAAAATTGAGTTTTCTGCATATAAAAGTATGCTTTTAATAAACTTGAGCCACGAAGCTGCTAGACATTATCATTCAGAAATATTTCTAATCAAATCATATGTATTTTCCGCAATGAACCGCAGCTCTTGTTTTCCCTTTTATTCTCATTACTTTAGGTTTCTGTTTTATTTACTAAAATTCGTTAGGTATTGTTAGCATAAAAATTTATTTTAATGTAATTTTGAGTTAGGCTTTCGGTGTTATTGTAAGGAGAAGGTATTTTAATGTAAGTTTCTTTTGTTCAACAGAAATGCTCTGACACATTGCCATTAAAAAAGAAGACTTACTTTACATTTGCAAGGACGTTGCCCCCGTTGTCGAAAATTCTCAAATCAGTCATGGGATTGTTTAAAAAATTTGATTGGAACAAGTTCATATTAATTACTTCACATCGGCATTTGGACGGGTTGAACCAATTCGTTGAGGCGGCTAAGGTAAACAATTTGTTGTTTCATTATAATATGCAATAAAATGGCATTAGAGAATAAGTCATTATAAGATCATATACCCGCCCTTCTATTTAATAATTTTATTAATCTAATCAGGGTCTAAAAATCTTTACTACTGTAATGTGATATATGTAATTATATATATATGGCATGGAATTATATTTTAAGTTAATTAAGTTAATTATCAATGCTATACTGTGAATACACATGGATTTAATACACTTAGCTCAGATTAGGCCCAAAAAACGCCAGTGAGTTAAAAAGAAATCATGAGAAAGTTGTGTGAACAATTTCAATACATCCTAATAATCCCCGTCTGGAAATAGAGTTATCTCAAAATCCCCAGGGATTAATGAATAACTCATCAATTTGTCCACCAAGTGTGAAGATCCGCAAAACTTTTTTCTCATTTCCTCAATTTTCTTCTCTCCATAAGATATTTACGTGACGACTTTCTTTATCAAGAAAGTTAATATTTTCCTTGGGATAAGAAAGAATAAGTGATTAAATCATGTCAAAATCTTACTTTTACCAATTGCTTTAAAAGGTTTCAGGCTCAAGATCAATTTTCCTTGAGAATGCTATCATTGAAATTGTTCAAATTGGCCCATCCATTACTTCCCCAGATATTGTTTATTAAGCTCAAATGGATGTAACAAGGTGGGTTCATTTGATGAAGAGTAAGAGGAAAAGTTAGGAGATAAAGTGACAAGTTTATGTGTTTGGCCACTGAGGAATTTGAACCTAGTTGGGTTATTAGATGATCGATCAGAGTTGAGCCACGGGGAAAATCCGTTTATTTATCTTAACCCTTCATTTTTATTATCTTAGGACTTTCACTTTCTCAGATTATCTCTCTACTCCATCTTTTTTAACTCATGAAGACACATCTCATCCGTCAGGCTAAAGTGTATAAGCCTCTCAAGGTAACTCACGTGCGTCTCTTCTCAAACGCCATGAAATTCCACAATAATTCAATACTCACTTAACAAAAGTGTGTCATTAGGAATCTCGGCTATTAAGCTTTATTCAGTTACTCAATTTAAATAGGATAATTAAGCCCCAAAGGACCAATTCCCATTAATATTCATTTTCCTTAATGCTTTCGTTAGAATCATTGAAGAATTATAAAACAATTGACTTGCATCTTTGAACCTAAATTAAATACTTTTAAATAGTAATGCAATATCAATTACATTATGAATCTATGAACTTCATTTGTTATAGTTTTCGGAATGCATTAGTTTTTATTTGATTGCTTTTGCAATTCCATTAATTAATAAAACATGTTATGACAAAGTTGAAACATTTTAGATTGATACATTGATAAAACAGAATACATTTGTTCATAAGAAAGCTAATGCAAAATTGCATGAGGCGTAATTAAATTATTTGAACTCAAATCGACATGAGAATGTTCGTAATAATAGAAGCAAGGCAAACTTGGGGGTTCCAATGCCAAGGTTTAATCAATTTTTGGTGGATCAACATTAAACCACTTAGGTATCTTTTCGGTTTTCTCCCAAGCCTTTATTTCCTCCCCACGAGGCCATTTAATCCTCCAAAATAGCCTTTTAATAGTGTATGCTTAACATTGTTTTCCCCGGATGTTCATAGGATTTGTCAAAGGAGAACGGCATCACTCTCATTGAGCATTTCAAAATCACGGACTACATCCCAGGAAACGAAGCTAAAGGCAACTTGTCGGAGAGTCGCTTGGAGTTGGAGCGGATTGTGGACCAGACGTACAAGCAAACGAGAGGTGAACCCAACATTTCCCCCTTCCTTCCGCTCCCCATTAACTCCGAGCTCCGGCGAACTCATTTGGGAAGAATGGGAGGCCAAATAAAGAAACGCTCACGGAGAAACCCAACATTTCCGCAACTTTTCCTAGACTTTTCTTTTCTCCTTGCGAAAAAAAGCCTTTGTTTGAGTGTAGGCCCAAAAAGTGGCACATTAAATATGTCATCCATTTCGTCACTTATCAATTTTATGGGACAAAGAGAAAAAATAATATTGTGTATGTAAAACATAATTACCACCTACGAATAGCTCAATTACTCGATCGATCACTATTTATGGTGAAAATTAAATTGTTTTCTTTGACAATTAGTTTTAACGTTAAGCGAACATGAAATATTCATTGGAATTGAACATAATTAATGTATTGCGTCCAGTTAATACACAGCACTCATTATATTATATTTGATCTTTGAAGTTTACCTGTATTTTGGTGAGCATATGACACTCGTGGCGTTGATTGACGCCTTGGACAAAAGAAATTTGTTGGATTCAGGAGAATACATCATCATATCCTTGGATGATAAGATATGGGATCCAGAAAATGACCAAGATTATTTTAATACAAGTAAAATCATTATTACTACAAAATTATTTAGTAATTCACACGTGAATCATTTTAATTATCCTTATTATTTAACTCATTTAAACGTTTTTGACTATTAGTTTTGGAGGAAAATAGAGTTTACAAGAGTGAAGGGTTGAAATCCAATGACATACAAGAAGAGGAAGAAAAGAAAGCTATGAATATTCGATTGAGAAGAATGAAGGCATTTCGCTCGGTTCTCAAACTTACGCCTTCTCGTCCTCAAGCTAATTACAGGTTGAACAAGAAAGTAAAAAAATAAAGTTTAAACTTTGATAAATTAATTATTTTCTTATATAGCATAATTGAGAAAGAAATTCGGAATTTCTCATTACAAGTCCCATTCTGCGTACCTTTTCATTCGATTTTATTCGAGGAAAGCAGGGTGAGTCGCCTGAAGATTTATTCTTTCATCCTTGTCCTCTATATTGTAAATAATTCGGAACTTTGAATTGGTTGTAATTTTTTAACGTCTGTCATGTTTTTTATCTTAAGACGTATCAAGTTTTTTAAGAATGTTAAATGATGACATTAAAATGGTTGAAGGTTCGTTTGATCGCTTCTGCATATTTATATGATGCCGTGATGATCTACGCCAAGGCTCTCTCTCAAGTCCTCGACGAAAGGGGCGACCCTCGAAATGGAACTGAGATTTTCAAGAAAATGACGAACCGCACGTATGATTCCATCCAAGGGTATGAAGTAAGTGCATTTTGGACTCATCTCCTCGTCAAAACCACTTCTGCATCTGCCAAACACATAAATATAGCTATTTGGCCATTTACCCATTTCCGTGAATAGGAAAACCTTCCAAAGCTTTTAGTATCTAAAATATGACCAAACGTTAGGTTCAATCTGGTTCAATTTATCCAAAAGGGATATAAAATTATATAGTATTGCGAGCTAAATGCATGAGAGCCTTCACGGGTCGAGATAGTATAAATCTTCAATTTTAAATCTCTCTCCTCATTTTATATGCTTGCCTTATGACTTGCTCTCACTTTCTTAAATGTTTAAGTTGATATATCTCAAGAAAACTCCTATACCGGGGAATATGGCAGTAGATGTGAATATTTCACATTTCCAAAATCAATGATTATTTTGCTTTATTTATTGTAAATATATTTGTCTTCGTATTGATCAAAATAATCAATGATCATTTTATTATGTATTAGGTGAAGAGTCATTTTATGAACAAAGTTTTATTAGATATTTTGGATACAAAAAATTGTATTCGAATGGATTAAAGAACATTTTATAGGATTGGTCGGAAAGTTCCCTGACTTTTATAAAAGAGTCGATATATGAAGTTTAGATTATATTGTTGTAGTTTTATTCATTTTATACTCTCCATTAAGTTGGATACATTCTTCCCATCTTTGTTTTAGCTTCCTTATACCCCTTTTAAAAAAAAGCATTGTTCTATGTGTCAAAGAATATTTTAGCTTTATAAGTCGACTCTTAAAAAGTCATGGAACTTTCCGACCAATCCTATAGATTTAAATGCATTGGATCCTCCTTATGTGCATCTTATTTATGTAAAATTATCTCGTTTTTGGAGGAATTTAAATGAGATTTAATCCGCTTTAGGTCCTTATGGATGCGAATGGAGATGCAGAGGGAAATTACTCAGTCATCGCTTTAATGGGTGACACCAAGGTAAGTGGTAATGAAAGTGGAAGCAGTGGGATGAACCTTCAACTCGTCGGCTATTTCCGCCAGAATACATCATCTCCACATGCTCTACCCGTAAAAATTACATTGACTACAATATGTGTACCAGCATAAATCTAAGCTTTAAGAATATATTTGGACAGAATATCCTTTTAAACTCTGTATTGCTCTCTTGAAATAGTTTATACACATATCTGATCAACTGATAGCTTGATATCATGTTTTGAGATCAGGATTTTTATTAATACTTATCTCTTTACACATCCATAGTATAAATAAGAAGGTTGTGGTAATATTTTAGGAGTTTCATTACTTTAACGAGTCACGGCCAATTCAATGGGTTGGCGGTAAGCCACCGAAATCTGAACCTCGTTGTGGATTCAACGGAGAAAGATGTCTGAACAAGCCGGAATGGACAACGATAATTGTTTGCTCAGTTTTTGCGTCAATTCTTCTTGGGGCATTTGCCCTCTTCGCTCGGTAAGTCTTCTTTCCAATTACTTGACTATGGACGTGTTTGAATTAATCAATTGATTGAGCTAACATTTATATGCTATACAAGGCATTCGATTCAAAATGCGACGAATGTAAATATGGCTTTCGTCTAGCCATCCAATTTTAATTTACTTTTTATATTATTTTAAATACTTTTTTAAATATGAACTTATAATTGTTCCAAAGTCAATGACCCGTAATTGCCATATATGAGAACTATTGTGTAAGGAACCTCCTTTTATACAATTTGAAAATTTGTAATTTCATTTGTAAGGATTTCCACAAAAAGAGAAAAATTCATTGTCCATGTTTTTGAAACTTTACAATAATTGTAAAACTCTTTATGTGTAAACTTCTTTACACTGAATATTTGTTTGATGATTTAAAAGTTAGTTTAATTTTACGTATATGCGCCCTACTTACTAATTTATAATGGTATAAGATAATGGTATAATATGTATAATGCATACATACCGTATAGTATATTATGAAAATCATTGTTTTTCACACTTGTTTTCTATTAGATTATATGGAATTATTAAATGGAATTTCTTTAGCTAAAAAAAATATTATTTATATTTGATGAGCGTGAAATGAGAATGAGAGTTCTTGTGAACTCAAAGATAAAATTTATTATAGGAAGACAAAAATTAATAGTAAAATGAAATAAAATAAAATACGAAGATTAATAAATAATAGATTTTATTAAAGTTGTTGAGTTGGTTTTGATCTAAACAATATATGAAGGATAAAATAGATGAAGAGAAAATTTTTATTTCATCCTTAGCCATTACCGCTACGAGCAAAAACTGGCATGTCTTCTTTGGAAGATAGATATGAGAAACGTGATCACCATTCCGATAGGACCGCCGGAACCCATGAATGGAGCCAAAAGCACTGTGAGAACCAAATCAATTTCTTCCTTTGCATTTCACTTCCTCCTCCTCAGAAAAAACCTTTGTCATAATTTCCAATACGTCTACTACTACATAAGTAAATTTTATTGAATAATTCGGGGATTGATTTTGAACTTAATAAGGTGGCACTTTGCCGACAATTGTTGGGGACGGCCGTGGAAGGAGAGGCGCCTCTCGAGTTCACGTACAAAAGAGCATACACGCCAATTGGTAATTTCTCACATCTCGCTTGCCCAAAGGCTCCGGTTCATCAAACTTGAACAATTTTTAGGATTCTACAAAGGAATGGTCGTGGCAATCAAGCCAATCTATAAAAGAAATATCGATCTCACTCGGACCATTCAAAAGGAACTCAAACAGGTCAAAAGTTCTTTGAATTTCATGCTTCAATGCGAGAAATTACGATTTCGGAGAAAATTGCTTTCCTTTCAATCTTCATGTTTTACCTGCTTCTTCTTGCCATCTGGGAATCTTTCCAACCAGTCATGATGCACAACATGATCTATTGTGTTCATAAATTGCAAAAGTTGACATAAATTGTCAAATTTTATTGTTTTACATAAATTAATTACCCGCAATCAATTAATCAATCCAATAATGCACGTTAATCATTCATATAAACAATGAGGCAAAATTAACTATTCTCTTTCCATATATCATATTTTATTATTTAAGCTAAATTTGCCATTTAAGTTTTACATGAGTATAACAAAATTGCCACATAAGAACTATCAAAAAAATTGGAAAGTTATTTTTACACTCATCCATATTTGCCCTTTTAAGATTCAAATGAATTATGTAAAATGATTTTTATTATAATATTTTATCTTATAAAACTCGACCTTCAGCTGAAATGTTCAGAAGGTCGAGTTCATTACCCATTGCAATATACTATAAGCATTCTTCTCTTGATGAAAATGAAAGTTTTCCAAAAAAGAAAGCAAACAATAAAGGCATTAGGAAACTTAAGAGAATATTTACTTTTAATTTCAATATCTCCTCAAGTCCTCAATGAAAATTTAATCATTTCAAATTAAAAGCTTCGCCTCGTTTTATTGACACTGGTTTTATATATGTATTAATTATATAAAATATTACACTTATTATTATACCCATTACATTGGGCTAATAATACTTTACTGTTAAGTTAATATATCAAAAGCTGAATGATATTACACGCATTCCTAAAGATAATGAAGCGTAAGAAACAGACATAAGTATAGGAATTTGAGAGCTTAAAAAGCAATTGAGTAAGAAGGAGCTTTCCTTTTAAAGCTAAAGATTTTTTTAGATTCGCGAGCTCCGACATGAGAATATCATTCCGTTTATTGGAGCGTCTGTCGAGACGGGGAATATTTGTATTCTCACTGCTTACTCTGCAAGAGGAAGTTTGGAGGATGTTCTTCAAAATGAAGATCTACATCTTGACAACATGTTTCTTGCCAGTCTAGTGGCTGATCTCATAAAAGTAAATATTAAATACTTTATAAGAACATTCCCATTATAGTTTTTTCTATGTTAAACAACTTAAACAAGTTTGAACATTATTTTGTCTAAATACAATAATGGCTGTTTATAAAGATAAATATATTCTATAATATGGTATATAGTATTGTTATTTATGGTTCATAGAACTGTTTCTAAAAATGGCAAATTAATTATTGTGTTGTTTAAAGGGAATGATCTATCTTCACGACTCAGAAGTTGTTTCACACGGGCATCTCAAGTCTTCAAACTGCTTGGTTGACAGCCGTTGGGTTCTCCAGATTTCCGACTTTGGTCTTCACGATTTCAAAGGTGAGAAACGCCCACACGGTCTCTAACACCGAGAGATTAAAGCATTAAAGGCTATAATTCTTAAGACTCCTCTACCTGGAGAAATTGTGAGAAAGTAAACAAAGTTTGCCTTTAGTTATTGTCAACTTTCCAGACCTTTGATCAAGAGCTTCTCTCCAAAAAGGAGGAATAATAAACTCAGAAGTTCGGAGTGTTGTTGGCATTTGGGGAGGACGATGGCCCCTTCCATTTATTTATATATATATAACGCGTATTTACTTCACAAGTTTAACTCTTTTAATCAATTGGGCCCCTTCTTTCTCCACATTCAACTCTCGTCCAACTTTGCAATTTAGAAGAGAACTTTAGCCGACTGTGAAAGCTTATTAGTATTTCGTGGGTAGTTGTGCATAGCATATATAGTCAAATTTCGGAGTTGAAGACTATGAATTCCCTTGTACAAAGAATAAAAATTTCATTGTCCTTCCATGTACATACGAGCTAAAACAATGGAAGAGCTTAAATGCAGAGAATGTTAAGCCTTAAGAAGCCCCTTCCTTATATATAGTTTTGTATATTATAATTCATGCTTCGCGAGTCCTATTCTACATATTATTTAAATATTGCAACAAAACTCCATGTTGAAAATACATTAAATATGATCTATATATACCCTACCTAAAGCATCAAACGTTAATTATTACATACAGAATTATAACAATTTATTTATAAGCAGTGAAATTGCAATTAATTACATTTATTGCATGTAAACGAAAGAAACTGTAAAATAAGAAATGTTAATCCTTTTAAGACACTAATAAGTTTGTTCAATGATGTTTAACATAATATGAATAATACGTGTAGTATTAAAAGGTTTAAATTACTCCTTATATGCCGTTAAGAAATTTTGCTTAAAATGAGATAAAACAAGGATTTAATTTTCACAAACGGTTATATTAATTATAATGTAAAGAAAGCTATCACATTGAATAATTCAATAAGCAAAACTTTTTAAATTTTAATTAGCGCAATTTGTCTCAAATGTTAGTATTTTAAAGAAGTCACTACACCATCTTTTCCCAATCGATGAATCAAATTAAAGTAAAAGAAACAAAAAACAAAAAGGAATTTTTTCAGCTGGGCAAGAAATGCGAAATAATGAAAAGGAGCAGCGGAAGCTTTTGTGGCGATCTCCTGAGCTCCTCCGAAACCCAAATCCTCCTTGTAGAGGAACCCAAAAGGGAGATGTGTATTCCTTCGGAATCATTTTGTACGAAATGATCGGGAGATGTGGACCATGGGGAAAAACTCAGCATTCTTCTGAAGGTCTATATATATATATGTATATTCTTGCTAGAGCCTAAATAAAACTAATCAATAATAAACATATTATGCTTACGAATAAAAAATACTTTGACTCTCAACAATCATTTAAATACAACATTTATCTCAATTACACTCGAAAAAGAAATCCTTGATCGGTTGATCCACCCCCTACGACGCCAAGGCGAGTACGAGTACTTTCGCCCCGTCACATACCAATTGGATTGCTCAAAGTCAATTCTCCGATGTCTTCATTCAACTTGGGAAGAGGATCCTGAACTTCGTCCAGACTTTCGTTTTATTCGGGTCCGGCTGAAGGAAATGCAAGCTGGATTGTAATTGTGCCTTTTTTCCCTCACCGACCGTTCACCTCAAAATGACATTTAATACTTGGATTTTCAATTACAGGAAACCAAACATTTTTGATAATATGCTCTCCATTATGGAAAAGTATGCTTGTAATTTGGAGGATCTCGTCCAGGAACGAACCACTCAGCTCATGGAGGAGAAAAAGAAGACGGATGCCTTGCTTCATCGCATGCTACCAAAGTTTGCCACTTTACATTCTAAATGTCATTTACTCGTTACTTTTACACATACATGATATGATATATTCTACATTAACCATTTGGACATTACATAATATTCATATAGGCTTATTAATAACCTGACATTTTAATACGGATAGTTTTATCATTTTATTCATATAAAAAGAAAAGCTTTTTTTAACATTATTAGTAAGTAGGAATACAACCGAATTCGATACTAGTAAAATAGAAAGTTAAAACTATCTGCGTGGGAAATACATATTAACTTTTTCCAAAATGATAGGTCAGTGGCGGAGATATTGAAAAGAGGAGAACCTGTAGAAGCCGAAAGCTTTGACTCCGTTACAATCTATTTCTCGGATATTGTGGGTTTTACGACGTTATCAGCTGGGAGTTCTCCACTTGAAGTATGTTAATCCCAAATCTCTACTCCGGGGCTCGTTCTCTTTTTAATGGAAATCTTTAAAACTTATAGATATGTATCAGCGAAATCTTACTCAAATTGTCTCTTTTCCGTTTTTAGGTCGTGGAGTTGCTGAATGATCTCTATTCCTGCTTCGACTCCATTATTTCTAATTACGATGTTTACAAAGTTGAGACGATTGGCGACGCGTACATGGTGGTGAGTGAAAGCAATTAGTAATGGAAGACAACCCGCTTTTGTTCTAATGAAAAAGAGTTGAACTTTAAGCTCTAGTTGAACTACTGAAGAGTGTATCAAAGAGGAGTGGAAATAAAATAAAAGATTTTTAATGGATCTGCTTGGGAATTAGGTTAGCGGATTACCTCTCCGAAACGGTAACGAACATGCTGGGCAAGTTGCTTCAATGGCTCTTCATCTCCTTGATCGAATTCGAAACTTTGAGATTCGGCACATGCCAGGCGAAAGACTCAAGCTTCGAATCGGGATTCATTCGGGTAAATCCAAGAGAAGGATTTAAGCTCAACAAGTTTTCCATCCTTTGACTCAGATTTCGAGATTAAACCCTTGACAATCTTCCATGCCCCTTTGTATTTTAAGTAAAACCATGATTTCTAATTTTCCTATTTAAAATATAAAGGCTCGTGCGTGGCTGGAGTTGTCGGAACAAAAATGCCAAGGTTGGATTTATGACAAAAATTTTATTTTTACGCATTCTAAAAATTGCTCGCATTTATTGCGTGATATTAAAAATTTTGTGCTAATTGAGTTTCCTTTTAAGAATGCTAATGAGTTCTATCATGCCATTTTCTCCTTCCATATTACTATTATTAACCATTTTGCTCGGTATTGCATGACTTATCATTAAAGTTAAAGTGCGTACTTAAGTAGTTTTTGTATCAATTATGATATTAAATGACGGTGAAAGTAATTGGCCTATATTTTACAAGGTACTGCTTGTTTGGCGATACTGTAAATACAGGTGAGGAGTCAAAGTATAAAAATTTCTAGATAATTTATAAATACAAGGAATTGTCACTTATTGATAAAGAATTTCTTTGCCCACGGTATTACATAGTTGAATTATTATTAATGACATTAATGAGTGGATTGTATTTGAAGCTTCGCGAATGGAGTCTTCTGGAGAACCTCTTCGGATTCACATTTCAAAAGAGACAAAGGACTTGCTTGATCTGATTAAAGGATATTACTGTGAAGAAAGAGGATTAACTCCGATCAAGGTAACCTTTAAGAAGTTCTTTGTTGAATCCTCAAAATGGCATTAAATTCGTTGAATCAATTTAAGAGGGAATAACTCATTAAAATTTCAGATAATTCCTAACAATAAAATATAATTTAATAATAAAAGGGGAAAGGCGAGATGTTTACGTATTGGTTGAGTGGAGAAGATTCATCCAAACAGAGGAAGAACACTCTGGAATCTTCACTACCTAAAATAAACAAATTCCAAGGAACCATTAATCTCGTACCGATCAAAACCATTGAAGGTAAGTCATCAAAATCTGAATATTCATAGCATTAAGTATCATGCATAATTGCAACCACTTATCTGTGATCTGCCTGATCTGTGATATTATATTGACAAAATAGGTCTGAAAATCTAAAGTGTTCGCAAATGTGTTATACATGCAAATTGCGTGTATAACTCGCGTGGGTGTGCGGATAGAAAGGAGAGATGTAATAACAAAGAATATGTATGTATTCTCTTCAACAGATGGTCATTCCAAGTTTCCATTCCTCAATGTGAGTCCAAGGAGGGTGAAAAGTGACGTTAAACAAGAGGGCATTATTCCATCGATCTTGGACCAGAATGTTTGTTCGTTGAATGGGAATATGTTCAAGCCCACGACTTGGCTCCTCGCTGAAACAAATAAGAGTGGAAAAATTGTGAGTGAAATTTGATCCATTAATTTCCTTTATGACCTCTTTTTCGGCTTTCCAAGGAGGAGCTCTGCAAGAATGGACGTTATGTGAGCTGTTCAAATGTATTCCAAGAGTGCAAGGCATCCATCATAAAGGAGCTAAAGAAAAATGAAAAATGCTCTGGAGCCAGATTCCGCTCTGCCCCAATTATCACCTTCATGGAGGGGAACAACACGGGTTCGCAAATGAAACAAGACGTACCAAATTTTGTTTAATTGGACCCTTCTTCTCAACACTTCAATTATGTATATGACTATAAGGGTAATAAAGAGTTCTGGTGTAATTAATTGCGTACCGCATTGCGAACAAAGTTTAAAAAATATATTATAAGCTTGAGAGTGCGAAGAAAGAAGTCAGGAAGTTGAATGATATATATGCTTTCTTGAAAACTAGCTAGGTGTGGTGTCAGTTCACACAAGTTTTTCGTTTGTTGGAAGCAATTTAATTCCATTAGTTAGATCTTATTTTAAATTTTTAGCTCAACAAAGTTTAGTTCTTTTTCGAAACCTTCCAGCTTAGTCAGTTATAAATACTGAAAGTATTAGTTGTTCAATTTTAGCAAAAAGGGATATGTAGGGTTCAATGATCCAAACTAGTCTTTGAATAGTCATTTTTATCAATCTCAGAATATAACTATTTGCAATTATGTTTAAAGGTTTATTAATTTGCAACTTACTAATTGATAAATTAATTTTAGTTTGTTATTTAGTTTTGTCAATTAAAAATTTTAATTTGAACAATTATTTGTATTTGATGAACATTACAATTGTATAATGATATCATACCATATGTCAGTGATTCTCTTTGTCTAATCAAATCATCCAATTTATATTAGATTCAATGACCTCACATTTATTTATATTATAAGATTATAAAACTAACTTTAAAAATAGTGAACGAGCATTAAAAAATAAAATGGAAAATCGTTTGAACTTCTATAAAGTACAAGTCTGTGCCAAAAACAAGTAAAATATACGACGAATAGATAATTTAGATAATAACAATAAAGTGTATTTATTTAACATTGTAATAAGAATTAAAATGTAACAATAATTTAAAATTCAACAATTCAACATGATACAAAAAATTAATGAATATAACTTGTATACTACCACACAATTAATGATTATAGGTTGATGAGTATTCAAATAAATATTATCTCTGTTCTGACATACATGATTTCTTGCTCACAATCTCTCAATTCTTTATCCTGACTGAGGGCAAGGCTGTTGAACAAAGTCAAGGCAGAATCCCCGGTTCAATTGGTCCGGAGCTCTTGGGTCGCTCATTTCAAAGTCATTAAAATGAACACGAAGAGAAAAAGGCCGACTGAAACCTGAAAAAAAGTGAAAGTGAGCCAAACTTTCCTTCTAGGAAATTCTTGAAGGAATAATTGAACAAGAGAGTTTTTTCTTCTCACTATAAACTGGGGCATGATGGGTGGATCCGGAGAGACTCGAGAAAGTTCCTCCGCAAATCCTATCCACACATGAAGAGCCGTCCGTCTGAGTTTCCCTTCCAGTGTCTGTAGAGCAGTCGATGCCAATCCAGTCAGAGGGACATTGCTCTGCTCCAGAAAGCGTCCTTTGAGGACTCGTCATGTTTTGTGAGGTGGAGGAAATGACAAAAGCCTCTGTAATAAATGAATGAGAATCCCTTGAACTCACTTTCTCTACAATATTGAAAATATATGTGAGATATATAATAGATATGCGGAGTGGCAGAGAGAGCGAAATGAGGTTGGAGGAAATTGGGACCTTTGGGATCAGCAGATTCCTTGCACGGAACGTAGACGATTCCACAGAAACCTTCTTCGGCCCTTACACAAATGCTGTACTCTTGGGCCGAGAGCTGCATTCCGTACTCTGGCCCCATGAGATGAGGATCTCCGTAGTTGAAACTCCGGATTTTCCCAGACATCCCTGTGAAGTACTGGAGACAGCTGTCACCGGCCCGATACTGGGCATTGCAGGCAATTTGGGCAATTTTGATCCGCCATTTCCGAGCGTAGCTGTCGCCGCTGGTCACGATGTTGATCTTGATGTTCCCGGCACTTGGCCCAGCGTCAATATACACTGGTTTCATAAGGGTTGATTAAATAGTCAAGAAATAGGAGTCAATTCATAGAAAAGAACAGAATTTGTTCTTACTGTGTTGGCCTGAGTTTTCTCCACAAATGGGCGGAACAGGTCGTCCGCCTGCCACAACAAATACATCAGACTCGCATATGTGATCAATGGGCTCAGGCTGTTGAAGGCTAAACTCCTCAAAGTCAAGCCTGCAAATTAATTTAGATATAAGTACTGCATGTACGACAGTGTATTCTTTAGAATTGTTAATGAGCAATTCATTTTTCTGTTTTAATTCATTTTCCATTACAATTCTTCATTTTTTGAGAGAAAAAGTCAAATGTTGTTTACCTGAATTGACAAATGTTGTTGTCGACTTTCTGGACAGTGATTGGGCATTCGACACTTCCGTCATAAGTCCCAGGCCACTCAGGATTCATAAAATATGTAATGTTTTGATTCGTTTCTGTATTGCACGACTTTTGGACTAAAGAAAAAAAGTTTTCATTAAAAAGGAAGATTGGAAAGTGGTAAAAACTTGGTCATTGGTTGACAACTTACAGACACAACAAACACCAAAGCCCGACGCGCACTGTCCTCCTCCGGTCCCCCCTAGTGACCCGCATTGGGCTCTTGGATAGCAGGTCCCATTGGCTCCACTGTCTGACTGGCACGGGGCGTTTTGGAGTCGAATCATCATGAGCATGGAGATGACTAAAGAAGGAAAAAGGGGCTGATAGCTGAGCGAAACAGTTGAATTATTACTATTACGCTTCGACTCCTTATGTGACACGTCGCTCGGAACTTGTTTCGCGTCCGAAGACGTATAGGGAACTGAGAGAGTCTCAATGAGGTCGGATCGCTTGAGGGCCTCCAGGATCCCTTCATCTTTCGTCGGGGTCTCGATGATGACCGAGGAGGACGAGAGGGCAAAGAAGCAACACAGAAGGAGAATCTTCGCCATGGCCAGGCGGAGACTTCGGGACGAGTCACAGCGGCTGAAGGGGAATGGGGAAGTGGATCATCGGAGTGTCGTCTTTTATATAAGCCCTCCTTCTTCCTCCCTCCACCAAAGACGAGAGAAGACGACGGCCCTAAGAATAGAAGAATAGAAAGGATTTTTGCATTCTCACCCTCACTTGCATCCCCACACACGCATCAACAAAGCCAAGAACAAAGTGGCGGAAAGTAAAGTAGGCCCCGTTCATCTGCATGATTAAAAAAGAACCTCCTGCAAAACACATCATATAGGAAAAGAACTGACCTCAAACCTCACCACCGATGTGGAACTTGAATGAATAAAATATCATGAGCCAAAGTATAAAGGGCGTGGGGTCAATTCCACACAAGACAATGTCAACTCCTCTGTGAGAAAACCTTCTTTATCTCTTTCTTCATCTCTTTGGTCTCACCCATGCTTTGGTATTCGAGAGAGAGAGAGAGAGGAGAGAGAGAGATGTTCTTAAAGACGAAGAGAGAAAGAGCCATAAGAAGAAGAAGGATGTATGTTAGGGGGTGATTGATTGATTCCATCAGCTCCCTATTGAGTGACTGATGGACTTCCTTTGCTCCATTTAACCAAAAGAACAATCGCCGGGATCCTGTCCCTCTCCTTGGCGAATCATCCTTCGTGACTCTTAAAGTAAATAATTAATTTCGACACTCCTCGTGCACCAATTTCCCTCTCCTTTCATTCTCCTCCTTTTTCATTGATTTGTGCCAATTAAACTCCTTCCACACCCTCCTCAGAATAAAGATTTTCTTTCGCTCAACAATCAACAAATTTATTAACAACTTAATGAAAAACAAATAATAAATAATATACAAAACAAAATTTGGAATTGAAATCAATTAAGCACTTTTTAAATTATAATTTAAAATGAATAAATAATTTTATCTAATAGATAGTTAATAGCTTTTATGTCGACCTCCTCCACGATTGATCTTCTTGCTTTCGGAAACGCTGTTTTGAGGGACGTAAACGTAACTGTGAAATAAAAAAGGAAACGATTATGATTATTTGGTACATTTTTAATTAGATATTACTAAACAAAGAATGAATTGACTATCAATTAATTTACTTAAAATGCATTAATTAGGAATTTGAGGGACTTACATTATTTTCCCAGGTGGTCCAGGGGGACCTTGTGGTCCTGTATCTCCCTTATCGCCTTTGTCTCCGGTGTCTCCCTTTTCTCCTTTATCGCCTTTGGGTCCTCTGAGCCCTCTTGGCCCAGGCGGGCAATTGACGCATCCATGTTTATAACAATGTTTTCTCGAACGATAAAAAAAGTTGACTCTGTATGGGCGGTAATGATGGTGGTGATGCCGAGGTCTGTAGAGACGATATGGATAATGTCGTATTTCTTTGCAAAGTTTATGGTGTTTCCTCCTATGGTGGCTGCCCTTTCTATACGGATGTCTGTAGTGGAGTCTGAGTCTGAGTCTGTGAAAGATCTTTGGTCTTCGACAATGAAACATTTGCCCTCGATCATTCCCATGCTCATGATTTGGCTTGAAATTCGTTTGGGTCTCGGTAGTGTAATTGCCACTTGTGGTGTTATAGGCACTTTCATCTACTTGGTATTTATTTTTCTCTCCTTCTGTGCCTCCGGTGTAGGAATGAGCTTCTGCTTCTGGGTTATCAAAATACTCAAAATATCCTTCATCGTACTCTTCATATTCCTCATGTTCGAAATTAAGGTCGTCGTCTTCTCTTTCGTAGAATCGGGAGTAGATGCTTTTTGGATGGTACGGATGTTCATGGAGCGGCTGGTGACGACTCCCCATTGGGTATCCGCCAGGGCGAGGCAAATAGGGCGGCAGAGGAGCTCTGCCTGATTGTCCATGGTAAGGAGAAGGGTCATGAGACGTGTGAGCGACAACAATGTCATCCTTGTTGGATTCGTACTCCTTCCCTTCTAGCACTCCACTTCCAGGGCCGTACGGGTTATGGACGGAGTCTTGAAACAATTTGTGAGGATCATATGGAGCAAGATGTTCAGGGTCCCGGTACTTGTCGTCGTAAACTTCGTGGGCGTAGGCATCACGAGGGGCATTGTAAGGAGCTGACGACTCGCTCATGCACCGACCATCCACAGCTTAAAAATAAAATAAATCTTTGTATTATTGAATGATAGATTAATTAATGAATGTTGATGCTATTGTTATTTTGCAATTATTGGGTTTTTAATTAGAAAACTCTATGCCCCAATAAATATTTTAAAAAAAGTAGAGAGTTACTGTAATCTCCATTGCAGACGTATGTCGAGGGTGTTGGAGACGGCGTTGATGGCGGAGTCACGGTTGTCGGAGCCGTGAAGGCCAATGAGGTCAAACTCAAGAAATTGACGAGAAAGATCCACAGAAGTATGGATGATCCTTGTCGCCGATTCATGGCGGTGATGGTGGGAGCCGCCTTTGTCACCTGACCTCATACAGCTCTAACGTGGACTCACTACTTCATGACATTCAGCAAGAAATGGTGATCAAAACATATTCTAACGAGACCCTATTTGAATACTCAGATTAAATTCAATGAGATTTTAAGCCTTAAAAGTTCTATTCATTCGATTTATCAGGATATCGGGAATAGTAAGCAAATGAAAGAAATTTCATTGGGAGGCTTGTGAAGCTATTTATTATTTGTATGTGTTTCCTTTCATACTTAACTAACTGATCGTAAGTAGTTTTAATATAAAGTTTTAAACTTGGGTATATGAAATGTTCAATCTTAATAAATTAGGTACATTCGTATTAATAATATGCATTGTTGTTTCAAGGTTTTATAACAATATACTACATTGTGGACACATTAAATTACGAGGAAAAATGTTCATATGAAATTATACTCATCGTACTCACAATGCTAAAATAATAAGTAACAATGAATATAAAAAGAAACGGTTGATTGACTGTAATAGAGAAAAATCGATCTTTATAATTTACTAGTTTAGTAAGTCATATCAAAAATTACCTATTTTATAAGTTTCTTTTATGGATCAATGGAGATGAATTAAGTGATACTCATAGCTCTCATACATAATGTGTGAGTTCTAAAAATGATATAAAATTGTAGAATTCAATGTGCTTGTTCTAAAGAGGATGTAGTATGCTTTTTTCTCTTGATGTTTTTGCAATGAAACCGTTTAGGGGTTAAGTGCGAAAATTATGTATTGGTTCTAAACAGTGCATTGTCTCTTTTGACTTTTCTACTCGATACTTCATTTCCGTAAAATGGCAAATCAGCAAAACTTTGCAGATTTTTTTTTGCTTTGAAAGAATTTGAACGCTGAAATTTTTAAACAATTAAAAGATATTTAAGAAGACTTGAAGAGTATACTGGTGACTTTAATAGTGAAGAAGCTACTCTCAGCTCAGAGTTTGGTCGCCTAACTAAAGTCTATAATAATGGCAGCATTCGAAGGTGTTTTTCATTACTTATCAAATCAATCATATTTTACATTTTATTTAACCAAGTAATTTTGCTTAAAATTGAAATTTTGATCTAAAAGAAATGGGCGTGCTATCCGTGATTGGAAAAGCTATTGAAGAAATGGAGTGGATGTAAGTTGATCTTATTTAATCGACCATTATAATTGTAACGTAAAATTACCTAGTTTAATTGGGAGGATTTAAAACCATTTCGCTCAATTTTCCTTCCATATTTAACTCACCATCAGATTGACACAATTTATAGATTATTCCTTTATTTTTCAGGTTACCAACAGACGTTCAAGCCGAAGCCATACCTTTGATTCTTGGAGGAGGTGATGTTCTAATGGCTGCTGAGACCGGCTCAGGAAAAACTGGAGCCTTTTGTCTTCCAATTCTTCAAACTGTATGGGAGACCTTAAAAGACATAAAGGAAGGAAAAGGTCAAAGCGTCCCAGGAGAACTAACAGGTATGTTAGTCGGTATCTCTTAATTCTCTTATCAAATTCTCATTAATGAAAAAATGAAATATTAAAGACTTGTTATTGAGTAGGAGACAAATGGACTCTTTCAATGTTCGATCGAGGTCCTTCATTTGCTGTGACTCCCGAGGGCCTTCGTTGTCAATCGAGAGATGCAAACAAATGGCATGGCTCAAGAGCTACAAGGGGAATCTCATCTAAAGGGAAATATTACTATGAGACCATTGTTGCTGATGAAGGTCTTTGTAGAATCGGCTGGTCAATCCAATCGGTAATAAAAACTTCAATTACAATATAAGTAATTTAGAATAACAAAATTGAAAAGCATTTTATTTTTATATTAAACTGTTGTATTTGATTTCAGGCTACACTTGATTTGGGCACTGATGGACTCAGCTTTGGCTTCGGAGGAACTGGAAAGAAATCTCACAATAAATCTTTTGATGACTACGGAGAACCGTTTGGGAAATGCGACGTCATTGGCACTTTGATCGATTTTGATAAGTTTGAAATAAGTTATTTGAAAAATGGAGTCAATCTTGGGAAAGCATTTTCGATACCACCAAAATTACAGAATGAAGTTTTTTATCCTGCCGTTGTACTTAAAAATGCTGAAATGCAATTTAATTTTGGCGACGAACCATTTAAACATAATCCTCCTTCGGGGTACCTGGCCGTTTCCAAATCTTCTCAATCTGTGCCAAATCCAAACGGGTCGAACAAAAACAATAAACCCTTAAAACTTCTACCGAACGCACCACAGGCTATCATTATAGAAGTGAGCAGAATCATTACACTTTTAATTGAGAACTTGAATAGTATTTTATTTAATGGAGCATATACAATAATATATTTTCTTATCATTAGCCTTCAAGAGAATTAGCTGAACAAACTTTCAATCAAATAATAAAATTTAGCAAATATTTGGATTCACCAAACATCCGAGCACTTCTTATTATTGGGGGAGTTTCTTCCAGGGATCAAATTGAAGCTTTGAATCAAGGGGTATATTCTCATAAAATAAAAGCAAAATAAAAACATGAAATGCATGGACTATTTTAGATTATATAAATTCTTTTATTCTATTATAGATTGAAATCGTTGTTGCAACCCCTGGAAGAATGGAAGACTTAATTAAATCTGGACAACTCAACCTTTCTCAAGTCAGATTTTTTGTTCTTGATGAAGCTGATGGGCTTCTAAAAGGTTAATTTTAAATCTTAATTTAAAATTTGGGCTTTTAATTTCAGAAAGAAATGTAATAGGGAAAAACTTTTGCCCAACAACATCAAAAGTTTTAAAAAATGAAATTGAGAAATTTAATTCCATAGAAATCCATATTAATTTACACAAATTGATATAATTAAAATAATTAATTTTCAAGAAATATTTTATGTTGGGCAAGGTTTTTCCTCCGTAAATCTGTAATTCTATTTTCTGTATCAGGGTGAGCCCCAGCCCAGCTACTATTTACATTAAAATTTTGTATTTTCATTTTAGCCGGCTATGATAAATTTATAAACATTATTCATCAAAAAATCCCTAAAGTCACTCAGGATGGAAAACGACTCCAGATGATCGTCTGTAGTGCCACATTGCACGATTTCGAAGTGAAAAAGCTTGCGGTATTTGAATAAAAACTTAAATAAAATCTAATTGTTTGCTTTATATGACTATTTTATAAATCACTTCATATAAATTGTTTATAAATCAATAGCAAAAACTGATGTATTTTCCAACTTGGGTGGATTTGAAAGGAGAAGATGCAGTTCCTGAAACGGTTCATCATGTCGTTGTTGAAGTTGATCCACGAATTGACCTTGATTGGCATCCAAATTCTCAAAGAAGACAAATTCATACTGATCAAGTTCATTCGAAGGATAATGTTCGTCCAGGAACCAATACACCAGAAACTTTGTCGGAAGCAGTGAAGATTCTCAAAGGGTTTTATTGCGTGAGAGCAATCGACAAGCTCAAGATGGACCAAGCGATTATTTTCTGTAGGACTAAAGTCGATTGTGACAATTTAGAATATTTTCTCAACGAAGTCGGTAAGTCAATTCTCATTCTAGTAAAAGCATAACTATACGTATTTCATAAAATGATTTGTCATTGAATTGTCATTATTTTCATATTTTTTATTCGAAAGGTGGAAGTTCTCGAGCTTATGATCATCCTTACACTTGTGTTTGCTTACATGGGGATCGAAAGCCACAAGAACGAAAGGACAATTTAGAAAAATTTAAAAGGAAAGAAGTCAAATTTCTCATTTGTACTGATGTGGCTGCTCGTGGTCTAGACATTTCTGGACTTCCATTCAGTAAATTGATTTTGTAGTTTATTTTATGTTTTTCATTTAGCTTTAAATGGTGATTGTAAAAGTTTTTAAACGTTTTTATCCTTTTCAGTGATCAATATAACATTGCCAGATGAAAAGTCAAATTATGTTCATCGGATTGGTAGAGTTGGAAGAGCTGAAAGGATGGGATTGGCCATTTCATTTGTCGCATCCGTTCCAGAAAAAGTAATAGCATGATCAAATGAATTTAACTAGATTATATTTTAGATTTTGTTTTATTATTTAAATATATCTACAAATTTAATGACAAACAAGGTGTGGTATCATGGGGATTGGTGCCCATCCCGAGGAAGGAGTTGTCAGAATACGAATTTGACTTCTAATAAAGGATGTTGCATCTGGTACAATGAAAAGCAGGTTTGAAAAAATAACGAACCCTTTTTACATAAAAATACGAAATCTGTCCAATTAGGTTAAAAAATTTAGTATGGTCCTAAATGAATATTTTAATTAACAATAATAAGCTTAATTTATAGTATCTAGCCGACATTGAAGATCACCTTCAAGTGACGATACCGCATTCAGAACGTGATATGGAAATTCCTTGTGATGAATTTGATGGGAAAGTCACTTACGGTCAAAAGCGAAGTTTAAAAAGTATATGATATTCAGTTTAAAATTTAACATTCTACTTGTTTATTCTTTTCTAATCATCTTTCGACTAAATTGACCAAATTCCTCTAATCTTGTTTACAGCTTGGAATTTAAATAGAAAAGTCCTAATTTTGTAAAAATTAATTTTAAAGGTGGAGTCAACCAATATCATTTGCAAGAGACTGCATCTTCGTTGGCCCAACTAACAGAGTTAGAAAGAAAAGCTCAGCTTTGCTTCTTGAATCGACATTTTGCTAAGCAGATCAAGTAGGATTTTTTCCAACTTTTGTTTAATTTAGCTTTTTAAAAATTTAATTGTTCAGTTTCACGATCGGTTTAAAAAAATAAATATACCTAAAAATCGAGTACTTTCAAGTTACATAATTTAGGCCATAAAAATTCATAAAAG
Organism: Neelides sp. FZ-2019; assembly: GCA_009869795.1. Lineage (NCBI taxonomy): Eukaryota > Metazoa > Arthropoda > Collembola > Neelipleona > Neelidae > Neelides > Neelides sp. FZ-2019. The sequence goes on from VJMY01000103.1 coordinate 38,014, forward strand.
ATGTCTTTATCATAAAAATCTTTAAACACGACTCTTTAAAAAAAATCCAAACCAAGGTTTTACATTTTAAAAGCTCTATTCTAAAACTCTTAATTAGAATAGAACCAAAAAAGTAAAATTATAATGTATTTCAACCAAGATCTATTTAGTGCCCTTTCCTCAATGCATAAACTCACAAATTGTTTAATTTTTTAGGAGAACCCTAATTTATAATTTACAGACTATGAATGGGAATGCACAGATGGGATTCTTGGAACCAGGATCTGAGAGCTGATCTAAACAGGTAGGAATGGTTAAGGTGAGAAAATTGCGAGGTGGTCTGGCCGTCGCAGGGAGCAGATCAGCAGAGCCAGAGCATATGGGGGTTTAGGGATCCGAGAGGGAATGCATCCTTTGGCATCCTTCAGACCAGTTCTTGTACATCGGCTTCCAACCCGTAGGCCTCCTCCGCCAACTTTTGAAACAGAACACAGAATTCCATTTAGAGCCATTACCCACAATGCCGATCTTATTCCATTTAATGCCATTGTCTCGGCTAATTGGAAATTATTCTTTTTTAGCTCATGTCTAGTGAAAAACACAATCTTTTAAAATTAATTCGTTCACAGTACAGGGGCTCAAGATGAGCTCCGTACTGAATAAAGGGAGCTCGACTGAGCAGAAAAAGTCAAAACAAGAGTCGAGTTCAAAATCTGTAATTTTTTTTGTCTTTTAATCATCAATTAAATATTTTAGTGAGATGGCTTTTTCTAGAATTGAACTTTAATTGAGGGAATGTCAGTTTCAATTATTTTGATAAGTTGGGAAGGACGTAGATTTTACGAGATGCTTGAGATTTCAATTTAAAAAAATATTTGACGTTTGAGCGAAATGAGATATTTTAAAATCAAAAGGAGTGCTTTTTAATTGAAAATATAATTCATTCTTTGAAAAATATCATTATTTGGCAATTGCTCGTCCTTCATATGCAAGTTTTTTTTAACCTAGCTCAGGGCGATTTTGCATTATCTGTCAAAATTTCAATTTTTGGCAAATTATGGAATTTGCCAATTTTATTTTAATTAAAAACTAACTTTTCACATTAGATAATTAGATTTTAAATGTTCTACATGAATATTTTGTTCTGATTTATACATTTTGACGATAAATTCTTCATATTAGCATTAATTTCCCTATAATTGTTTTTACTCTTATAATTCATTATTGCAAATTGGGACTAATTGTTCACATTTACTAATTTGCCTTTTCAAATGAATTTTCAGAAAGGAAAGGTGGGTGATTGGGTCCGCCACATAAGTTCTACCGGCAAAGAATATTATTTTAATGTCATCTCTCACGCATCTCAATGGGAGAAACCTCGAGAGTGGCTCGATCACGAAAAGAAGTATGGACTTGTCCCGAACACTCCGTCAGGTCCTTCGGTGAAACCGGGTTCGTCGTCGGCCGCCGCCCATCATGGCCAACACCTGTCACAGTCAGACAGGCACCATGGTCATCACCACAACATGTCCCATGGGCACGGTGCTCAACAAACCTCGTTTCATCAGAAGCCCATCGTTCAACCTTATAATCTTCATAACCAGCGAAATGCACATCACCCGACTCCACATCATCCTCAACCAAGGCATTTCGAGAACAAACATCCCTTGTCTCTTACCTCGTCTCATCCCTCCTCTTCTTCTGTCGCTCTCAGAGAATCTCGAAAACCTTCAGAAGGTAAATACTCATAAGTTCATAATCTCTCACAAAAAATTTTCAATCTAAATCATAACTAATTACTAAATCGTCATTAAAATTATTATAAATTATTTTCAAACTAAAATAATATTAAATATTTATAAAAATTAAATTTTGGCGCTTAATAATATTTTTAAAAAATTATAAAATCAAGCTCATTAAAATTAAATTATAAACTAAAAAACTGTTTTGATCCATCCAGATTTACAAACAGAAGACATGGACATTTCGCCCTTGGACGATCACGACTCTCCTTTAATCACCACTACAACGACCGAATTGAAAGGCGGCATTCCTTACCAGCACACCACCCTTAATTTCACTCGTGACAATTCCCATGTTAGTAAACCTCAGGACAAAGGTGAGAAGAACGACGGACGGGAGGAGAACAACAGCAAAATGAACTCCATGTACTCCCATCACCACCATCACTCCCACCAACAACTCCAAAACCAACATCCTCACGCCTCGCATCATCACATGGGCTCCCATTACCGGAACTCCTCTGCCAACAACGGCTACTCCTCGTCTTTGAGAGAAAGGGAGAGGATAAGAGAAAGAGACCGCGAACACACCCATAGCCCTCGAAGAGACAGAGATCGTGATAGAGAAAGGGACCGTGATAGAGACAGGGACCGAGACAGGGATATCAGGGATAACCGAGGAGATCGGGAGAGGGAGAGGAGAGAGCGAGACAGGGACGACCGGGATAGAGACATCAGAGGACGAGGGAGGGAGAGAGATAGGGACAGAGATCGAGACCGGGATCGCTCCAGGTCAAGATTAAGAGATGAAAGATCCTACAGTCCTTTGGAGAAAGACGGAACTCCAGAAAGACGTAAGCTGATGGTTTTCATCATCACAATTCTCGCTTTTGTTGTTTTTCGACCTTCTTTTTTATTATATAATTATTTTAATTATGTTGAATTTTGTGTTACAGAATCCGGAGATCCTGGAGGAAGTGGAGGAATCGCCTCGCTCTCTTCTTTTTCTGCTTTAACGGCGAGTCAAGAGAAGATCGAAGCTCCTCCTTTTCCAGCCTCACTTTCCCTTTACTACCGTGAAGACCTGATAGCTCACGCTAAAAATTTACCTGGTGACATTTTAGAGAGACAGGTGAGATTTTCTCTTAAATAAAACATGGGTTTATCAACTCGATGATTAAAAACAACAATGTGAGAAAATTCTTGATTTTCTAATGTGCTTTGTTAATTTTGCAGGCCAACAAATTACAGGACGAGATTATGGTTCAGAGTGCAATTCAATTGTCGAAGGTCTCGACAGATTTAAAAATTGCACGGAGTCTCGTTCGTCTCGCTGACATCCAAGCCACTCTTCAGGAACAAAGGATATTGTTCCTGAGAGATCAGATGCGTCTTCTGGAGGAGTCCGATAGCACATCCCTTCTCGGCGTTGAGGCAATTGACTGATTTTTATTTTATTTTTTAAATTCCATTTTTGCTAATTATTTATCATTTAACATTTTTTTAATATATCAGTATATTATAAAATTTTTATTGTACATTAAAAGATTAGTTATATAATGTTACGATATTATACAAGAATTGAATGAATAATTAAATATGTAATTTTAAACCAAGGTTCATTTTTACACATTTCTTTTATTCAACTTGTCATAATTTTATACTCAGGTCAAATTCAAATTGATATTTTAAATGCATATATCCATTTTAATTTGATAACGTTTTTAAACACTCAACAACATTTTTCTGGGTAATAAAAGTTTGACGCAAATCAGATTTTCGTGTTAATTAATTATCATAAGTAAATAGATTTTCATAACATTTTTATTAAAAGTTTAACAATCAAATAGGAATGACTTTTAACTTTAATTTATCTAAACCTTTGGCCTCTTAAAAATATTTTATGCAAACGTTATAACAGGTACAAAAGTAAAACGTAAATTCTGTAACTTTCTTTGACAAATTATGAAATACGATTATACTTTTCATCAAATTGTCAAATAATTACATTAAACTATTAATTTATTAATGGAAGTTTTGACATTTAAATATAGAATATAAAAATCAGTTAGATAATTTAATAATTAGAACCATTTGCGCGTATCAGTTAACATTAAGCCAAGATTAAATATTATTTATAACTTTTCATAAAAATACGCTTACACAAGCCAAGTAAAATCTAAGATCATGTATTAAATATGGAGAGTAGTAAACACTCCTGACAATTGAGATTTCTTGATAGATCTTTGTTCTCTACATTTTCTGGTAAACTTCGTTGGGAATTTACTTTGTATTTAGGCATTACTCAATCTTTGCGAGTTTAGTAGGTAATACAAATGGACATTTAACATTTTTCTTAAAATCAATATTTCTTTCTGCTTTTAAAGCCTTTGAGATTTTAATTCTCATTCATTTAGTTTTAAATCCCACACTACTTATCAATATGAATCGGTGAGTCGAAAAATGAATCAAGTTCAAGAAACAAAATTGTCAAGTTTTCCTATAAAACAATCAGTTATAGATTTCCTTTTCTTAATACCTCTTATTGTTAGTCTTTTTTTTACCTAAACATAATGAAAAAGTCCTTTTTATAAATATTAGATAACTCTTAATTGAAACCACCTTCAACTCTCTGCCGTTGTCCTATTTCTCTTGGTTGCAGTGCCATATTTCCCTTCAACAGTGTTTTGAGGTTCCAATTCATATATTATGTATAAAGCGCTTTACATTTAGAACCTAACCGATGCCGAATATCCTTAAATATTTAATGTAAGTTAAGTATTTAATATAAAGTAAATTCTTTGATCCTTGAGTGAAGCATATAAGGGAATGGAGACGCATCTCATACTTTCAAATTGAATTCGGATTCGTCATATTGGGGCGGGGGAGTTTCAGGTCTCTCTTCCCTCTCAAACTCAGCACTCAGAGGCGGTGGGAGCAAAGAGCGGACGGCCATTTCCTCAGGAGTCATCCAGTCCTCCTCTTTGGGGACTGGCAAGTAGAGAGCAACGTGATACGGCGGTGGTTGTTGTCGCTGGGCCATGCAACTCCTCGCATGGCTCACGTGATTGAAGGTGAAGGGAACGTTTCTCCGAGATCGGTGTGAATGTGGCAAGTGAGGAGGTTCGGCCAAACAAGTGAATCCATGTGGTGGCGGTTCCTGATCTTCTTCCATGTAGCCGTCGGTCGCTGGTCCATTCGGGGACGAGGAGAAAGAAGAGCCTTCGCCGTTTTGTCTTGAAGTGGCCTGGATGTGGTGTTGGTACTCCCTGGCTAGATAGTCCTGAGTCCGCTTTCTCAAGCAGGTCACGCCGACGAGGAAGAAGCCAAAGGCAAAGCCCACGATGATCAACTCGGTGAAGAAAAAGTAAATCGTCGCTTCCGTCTGGCCCCTCCTTGTTGTGTCAATGATTCTTAAAGTGAAAAATTAATTCGTGAGTTAACTAAATAAATTTCTCATCCCTTTTCTAACTTTATTCTTTACTTTTAATGAGAAAACTTAAAGTAAGAACACAAGTTATTAAGTTAGTAATTAGCGTAATTAGTAAAAAAAAATATTGATAAATGGGACTTACCCGGGTCCCTCGATAACAAACTTGGCAGCCACCGTACAAATAAGTATGAATGCCATGAAGCAGAGAGTCAGACCAATTCTCTTGGTCCGTGTCCATTTGGGATCTTGATATAATCTATTGTAGATTTCTTCAGAGTCCTCGAGCGAATTCCGACTCCCAGAAAGATGAATTTCGACATCAGAAGACTAGGACAAGGAATTCTCAATTTAATTTACTCATTTCGCTCTCATTTGAAATTTCCTGTGAGAAGGGGAGTTCATGAAAGAATAATTTTCAACCTTTTCCCTATTATTTACTATTTGGGTCATAAACTCATAAATGTATTAAAACAAAAAGTATTTGAGTACAATGAATGATGGAAATAAAATAATCGATATTTTCTTTCGTGTTTATGAATTATTTGTTATTAGAAATGACTGGAAATGACAAGGGAAATCTTTTCATTGAAAATGAATCTCCCCTTTAAATTACTCCTTCTGGTATTGAAAATTCATTAACTCTGCCTAGAACTCATTTAAAAGCCAATTGAATGCTTTCTTTGTAGTTATTTATGTTATGTTTAAATAAGCAATGTGCTCAGTGCTCATTGCCAGCTTCCTATTTATTCGGTTTCTATTACACTACTACGAAAAAATTTAATATGTTGGAAAAGATAGGGACTTTGAGTTCGTTCCTGTGGAAGAAATGAAGAAGTCATTTCTAGTCATGTAACGAATAAATGGAGTTCATTGAGGTGACAAATGGGCTCTTGAACCTGTTGGATCTCCGTGAAGGAAGAGATTCCCGAGTTGGCACTCGTAGCTTGAGTGATGGGCGGTCGTCTTGCTACGGCCGCTCTTCCGCGATGACGATCCCGCCTCTCTCTTGAGTTGTTTCGCGACGGCGGGTCTGACCTTCGGGTGTCACCAGCCGGAGACCCCTGGCTCCGAGTCTCCATGGCCCCCAGCGGAGCGGAGTGAGGGCCGTTGAGCCCTGGGCGACCTGTGGCTCCAGCGCACCGATCCCCTTCGCGTATCGACTCCATTGGCTGGAACCGATGGACGGGTGTGACCATGGTGAGATGCGGCGGCGGTGGGTTGTGATGAAGGAAGCTCGAGCTCCCTTGCCCGTTCCTCAGCTCTTCACTCCGGAGAACCTTGTTCCGCTGAGCTCCGCGTATCCCGCCTAGGAACAACATCTTCAGGAAATGACTCATTAGATTTAATGAGAACCTTAACCTATAATGCTAAGTACTACGGATATTATACCGACTACGCCTTCATTTCAATAGGAGTATCGATGATTCGCTGCTTATAATTTGGAATCATTTTATTATTCCAAATTTTCATTCTCACTTCAAGGCTATCAAAACTCTTGTAATAAATCATATGTAGAGAAATCTCAACAACTAACAATAAACAAGTAATGTAATGTAAAAGAAGATTCTTTGAACATTAATAACGTAAATGTTTACAAATTGATACTGGCTCTGACTTTTGACGCATTCAATATTCAAAGGACGTGGAGTATTATAAAGGCAATTGTTATGAATTTATGAATATTGAATAATAATCAAAAAAGTTTTATATTGCGTTTGAGAATATAATGCTGTTCAGCCGCAAGTTTTTGTTTTCGTTTTCGGTTTTCAATGCATAATTTCCTATATGCCCACAAGAAGTTCGTAGTAGCAATTAATGAATATTATGCGAGTCAATTGAACTCGTTGATTTCTTCTATTTGTGTTTTATTGATTTTCTCCTCATTAGTAGTTAGCAAAATAAAAACTTCTCTCTAGATTATAAGTTTCGTGATGGGTAGCCATGTACCATATATGTTGTAGAAATTAAGATGAGATGATTACTATAATATTACCTAAAGTATATACTATGACCAGATTAAAGAAAGATTAACTTACTACTGTAAAGAACACCTGGTCGTCTCCTTCCGTATTGAGTTGATCTTTTGTCAATCCAAAAATGCATTCCGATGAAACACAATTTTATATTGTAATGTTTATCCTAATTATGGATTTTAGTGATTCAAATTGAGATTTAATTAATATGATTAACAGACACTTAAGTAACAATGATCACTTATTGGCCCCAGGATCAAATCACATAAATCAATTATCTAAGTTAATTTCCTCTATTTACAAAGCTAGAGAAATCCATCACAAATCACAATGGTATGGTGGCTTATTTGCATCTTTCTTTACTTAACAAGAGTTGAATGCGTACTACGTCTTTGCTGTTCTAAATAGTAAACTTCTTTAGAAGTGAATAAAAATATAGCAACTAAAATTTTACGAGGGTATTTTTATATCTGTAGTATAGTGGTACGTTCAAAGAGCTCTTGTATCAGGTTTCATTGTTGAAGAGTTTATGTCACACTCTTATGCTGGTATTTCAAATCAAATACATAATATAACTAATACCATGATTCAAGAACTTATAGCTAAAGCTAGAATTCTTATATTCTTTTTCAATAACTTTAAACAAATAAACTGCCTATTTCTATTTCGATTATCTAAATTTGATCTAAACTTTGTGTATAAACTTATATGGAACACAAATTGAAAAAAATCACTGGTCAGAATATGATATTATACGCTTTTCATAAAAAATAACGTCAACTTAAATACTAATCAAATTAATATTGTAGAACCAGCTGTAAATAAAGAATAGAAATAGTCTCAAAAAATATTTCTCAAAGTAACGTCGCAAATCAATTTGATCAAAGATCAAAGCAAAGAGTATAGATTTTAAAGTATATTCAGTCAGCGAATCGAAGGATGAACGACAATGATGAATATTTTAGTTTTACAAATTGGAACCACTTTTAAACTTAGATCAGAATCCATTTTAAGGAATGTAAGAGTTAATATAATTTGTCCGTCACTTCTCTTGGGCAAGACGGTAAGGAATTGATTCGAGTCTGGAGAACGTCGTATCTCTCGAGCTAATCTCTAATAGAAAGATGAATTGTCGCTTGTAAGTATGTAGTGTGTGTGTGTAAAAGGTAGTGGAAAGAAGTCTAGTTTTTGATTTGAGAAAATAATTGTTAGGAATTGAATGCAAAATGCGCTACTTTCCCCGTCCATACTTGCGCACTCGGGGAGTCTGATACATTATTGATTTGGGTTCCGAGAGAATCTTCGCACTTTCCGGATTTCACATTGGATTCAGAAAATTCAGATACCTACAGAGCAGAAGTATGGGAAAGATTCCTGGATTCTTTCCTATTTTACCTCACCAGTCATTTCATGATTTGGGAAGTGAGGGAAAGTGGAGCGGAAGGATAAAACCAAGATTTCGACCACTCGCCATCACCAATCACTTTACATAACATTTTAATCCTTGCTTGTACATATGCCAAATGCAGAACAGAAATGAGACTTTTGATGTTTTTGCATGAAGCTTCAAGCTAGCAAAGGAGCAACGTTGTATAGCTGCTATGTAGCTTTTTATTAACTACGTATAAAAAGACTGATGCTAAATATACAAAGGAATGAATGGGATAATATGAGAAAAATACGAACCTTTTGCGTAACATTGAATAATTTGTTTTCTTTATAGATAGTTCATAATAATTTGTGAATTCAATCGTGATTAGATGCAGCTAATTAGACACATCTTAGTCGCAATTACTGAACATTATGCATGGCTCGTTTTGGAATTAGATAAAGCTCAATTGACGATGAATATGATAATGAAATTTGATATATGGTATTTGAGACAAAGTATACATAAGAAAAATATTTGATGAAAATGGTAGTTAGTGTAAAAACAGTAAACACGTTTGTGTAGGTAGTATAAGCAAATGAGGTTCTATTCTTGTTCTTTTTTGAATGCTATTCCTCTCTGTATTATGATAGTTAATTATTCCTAAATTTATTAATATGCTAAAATGAAACAAAGACAGAGTCGAGCGCCGTTTCCAAATCCATAAATTATCTGCGAATCTTCATAATGCATGCAATACGCGATAAGAATGAAATCTCAGAAATAACGCTTAAATGCGAAATGACACGATTTGTACTTAATGCTATAAATAAGAATCTCGAGTTTTCTTTATTATAAACGAAAGACGAGAAATCTGAATAGTCCATCAAATCTTTAAAAGAACATTTAATAACAAAGAAACAGATCTTGAACTACTCGTTACAATACCACATGAATCTACTATAAGTGACTAAAAAAACAACGCCGTTCACCCGTAAGAAATTCATTTAATAATTTCTACTATCGACTAGAAAATACATTAGTAAATTAGCAATTAAGCTACAGCTGTAAACAATTATTTAGCAAAGTAAATAATAAAAATAAGGGTTGAATACTACAGAATCCTCCCATTCTTTTCTTAATCAAGGCTCATGGAGGGTGCGAGGATTATTTTTGCGGTGTATTTTCCCTCGAGGACTCGGGATTTTCGAGTGCTTGTTGTCGTCTGAGCGGAGACTCGGGTTGAGGTCTCCTCATGTGAGCCATAATTGTTCGTTGGAAGGGGGTGCTGGTGGAGGAAGATAGGACGGGGTCCGAGTGATTGAAAGGGCTCCGAACCAGTCTGGATCCATGGGGGAGACTCAGGGCTTCTCCCTGGTGCCTCCAGGTCTCATCCTCCGAATGCCCAATCCCGCTCCTAAAGATCTTTCTCATTTCCTCCGTCTTTTGTGTCTCTTCATCCTCCTGTTGATCCTCCACCTCATTGAGGTCTTTGTGACTTTCAGCTCGGGACTCGAGGGAATCCCTCCTTTCTCTCCTGCTTTGACTTACTCCGAGCTGGTGAAGCGGGTCGTCAAAGCTCCGTTCGAAATCCTCGAGATTCCTCGTGGTGAGATTCTCCAACACGGGGTAGCCAGCCGAGTAATTCAAGTTTGCATCAGGGCTCACCAGCCCGGCTGCTATTAAACTCCAATTCTCATCAAATGGCAAAGTTGGGCCCATAGGGGAATCCCGTCTTGAGGGGCCTTGCACTCGAGAAGAAACTCCCGGTGGGGGAGACGAGACTCGTGAAATAGAAGGAAAAGCTGCTCTTGGGGGAGATGAGACTCGCTCCATTCCGAGATGAGACGTTGCGGCAGAAGGCCCAGGACTTGTCACTCGTTCTTTAAATCTACTTTGGCCCGAGGGAGATGAAACCCTTTGTAATGGAGACCCCGGGAGAGGTGTTGAGACTCCTTGTGGATTAAAATGGAAAGAAGATGAAATGCCAGGAGGACTCAAAGGTGAACCAAATGGTTGCTGGCTCGTGGTGATCATTAGAGGAGGTGAAGTCACTCGTTCGGAATTAGCACTAGTAAGGTTAAGTGGATCTGGCGGGGACGTGGCTCGGAATGGAACGAAGGAAGACGTTGAAGGCTCAGGACGTGGGACATTGGTTCGTCGAGGGAAAGGAGATTCTGGCATGTCTGGGGGGTCGGGGAGGAAAAGTTCTTCTCGAGATGAAAGGTCGCCTACGGAACTTCCGATTTCTGACTCGTTCTATTGGAAAAAAAGAATTTCGTTAAAAAGAAGCTAATTTACTGAAGATTAGTGCACTGTACTGTAGTGACTATAGAATAAGGGACTATTAGGGAATACAAAGGTTGGATGAATTTTCAATTAAGGGGATTAACGACTCATGAATGAGGATTCATACAATTAGTTATTTCGTTAGTTCGTAGTCGAGTCATTCCTTACCGAAGTCGTGGGAGATGGATTGCTGGATTTGATCACTCGGTAGTATTCTTCTGAGCCAAATGGCGGAAGAGGAGTCGGGGCTCTGTACTGCGTCCAAGGTTGTCCGTAGCTCTGACCCTCACGCTGTGAGAAGTAAAGTCCCGGCTCGGAATCCTCCGTCTGTTGTTGTAAATAAGGGTCGTATCTGTCACGGATTGATCGAAAGGCAACTGTGGGTTTTGAGTCCGAGTGCGAACTCGTGCTTCCGGGCATTGGAACTGAGCCTGAGTAATGAGCTTCTGGGTCTCTCTCCTCTCGTCCGTCTGTGACTCCTGGGCCAAAGAAGCTCGTCTTGATCTTCGAGAACCTTGAATTCGGATCCTCTTTGGAAATCCTCTTTTTAGGAGACGAGGAATTCTCAGATCTTGAGCCTCGAGTTGAAGAAATCTATATAAATAAGAATAATTACATAAGTAGGAGTAGAATTTGCATATCGGTTATATCATATCATATCAGTATCATATATGGACAATTTCAACATTTCTTGTAAAAATCAAACAGCTAGATAGTTATCATTAAAATATAATTAATTGTAAAAATGTAAAGAAAATTTAGGAAATGAATTATTTTTTACAATGCTTCGTGAAAACCAGACCTTTCTCGCATGTGTCACAGGAGCAGATGCCCTCGTGACGAGCGGTTTTTGAGACTCGTCACTTGAAGGATCAGAGGAAGTTTCTTCACGCGGAGTGCTTATCATTTTCTTTGAGGTTTTTCTTTGCGGAGTCGCAGGCGACCTTGAATTTCTGCTCGTTTCTCCTTTTAATTTCCTCAACGGGGACGAGGAGGCTGCAGGGGCCGACGCGTTCCGATTTAAATTCCTCTGACCCTTCTTCGGAGACCCGAGGTGTTTGACCTGGCTCATGCTTTCGCTCATGCCACTTTTCACGTGGATTTCATTAATTGAGGAAACTTTGCCTTGGCGCTCCTCCAACTTCCGGACAATTGACGGGGAGTCGGGAAGTTCGGCACTCAAATTAGTCGAATTGCCCATGACGTAGAGCACGTCAGTCTCGTCTTGATCTACATAGGATTTCGTGGATCGTCGGCTCGGTTCTTGAATTTCTTGAATTCAAACGAGAGCTTTAGATTCATTACAAGATCAAGCTTGGAATTCTTAAGCTTGAAAGAGTCGTTTATGTACATAGTTTAGTGGCTTACCAGGCTCAGAGTGAATGGGACTTAAGGTCGAAGTTGAACTTTCTTCTCCTCTTCGAGCATCTTCTTTGGCTTCGTCGTTCAAAAGTTCTAATGCTCCACTTATCATTTGCTGTTCCATTGTGATCTAGCACATGAAACGAGAAATTAACAACTCTTCCCATTTCAACCACCAATTCACTTAACCATAGACATTCCATATGAAAGTTTATAAGACGTGAGGAATTTCAATACTCAATCGTGTGTTTGAATGAAAAAAATCCCAATCTTGTCATTCAATTTATCAATTGGAGTTATAGATTATGTAAAATTGTTCAATGATAAAAAGGAAAGCTTTTTTACATACCTGTTTAATCTACTAGGATATCTATCTATATCTACTGATACTATGTATGTTTCAATAAAGCAGATAACACATCGAAATTACGCATTAATGAAAAATGCTAAGCATATTTATCTTAATAAACATGACAGGCAATGGATTATGGATGTAATTCATAATTGAAAAGAAATTAACTTTAAAATAAATGTGTTAATTAAAAGTAATTAGACAAGTATTTTAATATATATTTTTTAAACTATATTTAAGAACATTTTTATATATCCTAAATACTTTTTTCTAAAACTATTATACAATAATTTACAATTAAAGAGCTGCAATTATTAATTTAATAAGATTAATTAGATCTCTCATAAGTTCTTATAATTAAATGAGATGTGTAAAATTAAAAAAGCAGAAATTAGCAGAAAATTGTTTAATGTATTTTTAATTCTCAAACTGCATTAACATTCCATGCATTTATTTAAATCAAAATTTCAAAAAATATTTCATTTGTCAGTCCTTCGTGTCATGTATAAATTAAATTTACTTGAAGCCCCAATTGTCATTTCTGTCACAGAGATCAAGTACCTGTTTCTCAAGAGTATTTGGCTTGGTTCCCGATTTTTTCGTTTCCATCTCCAATGATAAGTTAGCTGAAAAGTGAAAATTCGACTCTCAATTAGAACAATTGAATTTAATAACTTTATTCCAAACATTAAAAAACTTAAAAAATAAATAGAATGGATATAGCAAACTTTTACATTCTTTTTCCGGTGAGGTAACGTTTATTCGGATAGAAGAATCTCCCTCGGATTTGACTTCTCCAATTCGATTTTCAGAATCTCGCAAATAAGTAATTGCAGATTTAAACATTTCCCAGTCTCCAAATGTCATTTGTAAAACCTATAAAAACGATAAAATTGTAAGATAAAACAAATGCAACTGATTGCGAATAAGTAATTCAAATGCAAATAATTGATAAAAATAAGCAATTTACCGTTTTCAATTCATTGAGGTCACATGTAAGGCAAACCATGCCGTTTATATTATTCTTTTTTAAAGCTTCTTGGTATTTCCCAACATTGCTTCCTTTCAAACCAGTTAATGATCCAATTAAGTCCGAAATACCCTCGACGCCCATATTGCTCAATTTTTTGTTTCTCAGTTCCCTCTAAATCATTCACACAACGGGTTAAGTCCTACATGAAAGGCTACAAATCTAAATAATCTTTCTTCATTTAAAAATATTTAGTATTGATCAAAAGGCCTAATAAATCAAATTATTTGCTTATTATCATAATTAACTTTTAATTTCTATTGCATTTAAAAAATTAGTATGTAAGTACTTTAATATTAGCGTCAGGAAATGATGGAAAACTCGACGAAGTGCCTGGCTGCGAATTCATTAGCGTAGGCATTGGTTGAAATGGCCAGAAACTCGGATACATTTGACTAATAGGCGATTGCGGTCCGTTCATTGGCAAATATTGCGGAAGCGGAGGAATTGGAGTAAACGGTTGGCCATTTCGAATACCAGTCTGCATTTTATGATTATTAGGTTATTTTAAATGTTAAAGGGCATTAAGAGCTTTTCTATTATCAATTTTTTTTATAAATTATAAGACTGCCATTTGAATGAATTCTTGATTAAATAAGAAAAGTAGATTACGTCATTTACCATTCGGTATCTTAGATTTTGATTGAAATTTGTTGGAAGATGTGGCTGCTGAGCATTGGACACACTAGAAGAATTTTGCTTGAATATTTGTTCTATAGGCTGATATTGCTCTAGATAAATCATTTAAATTTATGCATAATATACAATTGGACTAGCAGATTTACTTTTCTTTTTTAAACTCCTTATACATAAAATATTTTCATAATATATTAATCATAATATAGGTGGCTCCTTAAGAATATATCCTACATTATTATTTTTATTGTTATATATTTAATTTTCTTTTTTCTATTAAAATTAGTTTTACCAGTCAAATCCTTTTTTATTTGTGGATCCAAGCTGATGGCAAATGGCAAAAAAACGTAAAGCGTCGAAACCAGAAGTGACTTGTGAAGACCCAAATAAACTTCAAGTTTTTTCTCATCACGATCCAAAATCACATTGGGATCCACCTCTTTGGAGATGGGAATAAAGGGTTTCACACTGCATCAACAAAGAAAATTGTAGCATACATACTTAAATAACCTTTCATTCTGAAGATATGAAAACTTGGTTGTGTTTAAATCAAAGTTTAGTTTACCGTTCGAAAATCCCTTTAAGGAGCATGGAATCGTCAAGGTCTTTTTGAAAATGTTCACAATAAATGATCATCCATGAGAGACGATATGGCCATTGTTCTGTCAAATTGATCCACGAGGACAACTGATACCAATTAAAATCAATGCTGAAAGCTTTGAGAAGACGCCCTGGAATAATAAGGACCAATTTGACATGTCTGAGACTCATTCGTCTTGCATATACGTCGATATTTAGACATAAATAAGCATGTAGAAGAAAATATAATATGTGGATCTTGCGCCAAGAAAATTTATATAATACCATTAGATCTAAACACTAAAGATACACTTAAATCTATGCGAAATGAATATTTCATTTTATGAATCGTATTTTTTACCAGTGATATGAATGATGTTCATAAGCCTTCTCATAGTTCTTGGATTTACGTCAGAAAAATAATCATCTCCGAGAAGCATTTTCTTAAGATCATTTGGGCCACTCGTTTTGTTTAGATTGCTTCCAAGACTGCTTGCAATACTATCGCTCATCTGAGAATTCAAATTATTTCATGCATAAGAAATTTTGTAACTGTAAGCTTCAATTCTTCAAAAACGAGCTTACTTTCAAACCAAGCCTTTTTCCTTTCTTGCTAGAGGGTTTTTCAAATTTTTCTAATGGCATTAAAACTCCGAAGGAAGATTCGACTGAAGGTCTCCGCCCTGTAAGCTATAAAGTAACCAATTATGATTTTTAGCATTCAACATATAAAATTTAGAATCGCCGGCCATGAAAAGTCCTAGGATCATTAAAAAGATAGTGTACTAGTAATTGTGAAACAGGATCTTCATCCGTATTTCGTCTTTTTAAGGTACTCTCAAGCATCTTCACGTGCTTCACTTTTCTTAAAGCTGCGTTTTGAAGGTAAAATGGTAAATGAACCAAATTACGAAGATAGTCATGTCCTGTAATCAAACATTATGTTTAAAGAAAAAGCTCTGATTTTGCAAGTATGATTAAATGAAGATAGGGAATTATACAAACCTCCAATGTTGGATTCATTCAAAACCGGATTAATGTTCATTTCAATTCCCTAAAAGTGAATATATATAGTTATTCAATTAAACTTATTATATAAATAAGTAGCCAAATGTATTCATTCCATTAACCATGTAAATATTATAATCTTATAGTAATTGTGAATATGGATAATGACTAATGACAATGAAATGACCATAATGTTTACCTTTGCAATGATATGAGGATCAATGGCAAGAAGAAGAATAAAAGGAGCCTTTGGATCACTGAATAACATGTGGACTGCATCAAGAACGAGGAGAACTTTCTCTTGCTCTCCACTGTCCAACGCATCCACAACAATCACGAGCCGACTTTGCCTCCCAGTAAAGGCATCTAAACATTTGACCTGTGTCACAAATACATTTGTTATTTAGCAAAGTTCAACAAGAGTTACCCCCATCGAAGTAATTTAGGAAATTAAAATAGTTAGGATCATCGTAGGAACTTGGGATCTTTTCATATCCTCGACTATAGATATTTGGATATGAATAGTAAATAAAATTTTAATTCAAATTGAAATTTTGAAAAATGCAAACGCATAAGAAAATGAGAATTTTGGGTATAAGAGTGAGTGAAACTGCGGGTGGTTTCTATGCCACACACAAGAAGCATATTTGTAAGCGTGAACTTAACGAAATGAAATGACTTTAAATGAACTGCATTTTGTAAGAATACGGATTGGGGTTCAGTGAGATGGTCAGTTCATTAGTGGCTCTGAGGTTTGATGGAAATTCATTTTGTACGCTGATTCTTCATATAGCTCATAAATCTATTATAAAATTTATATTTTTAAATAAAGTAAAAAAATAAATTTTGAAAAATTTAAATATAATTTTGTTCAATCAAAATTAAAAATTTAGAGAATTTTAATATTTTTAAATTCCACAAGTTTTTTTTTTAAATTTTGTTAACAATTTATATATTTTTTGATAAAACTATAAGTTCTGATCAAAGTTTTATTTTTTTTAATTTGTTATTTGGATACAATCCAACCGACACATTTTAGCTGACAGGGAATAATTAAGACTAGATTTCTAGCGACATTTATTTATTTGAGGTTAGGTTAGTTTTGAAAGTATCAGTTATCCCCTGCCGGCTAAAATGTGCCGGCTGGATTGTAGGCACAATTTGTTTATATTATTAAAATTTGGTAGAAAAATTTGAGTCTGGTTAAAATCTTAAACATATAAATTCAATCAATAATTATATTTTAATTTTTGATCTGTGAATGGCCAAAATTATCTAATAAAAATTTTAATTGGATTTTAATTGTAATTGTTTCAGAATTTTATTTAATTTTGAAAAATAATCTCAAATTTAAAAATTATATTTAAGAATTAATTGAATTAACTATCGCCAGGTTTATTTTACTAATTTTCATCAAATTTCATTGATGAAATTACTGATGATTTATGTTTAAGTTTAGTCTTTAGCTTTTAGCATTCCGGCCACCGTCATTAAACTGAAAAATTTTAATTTTTACCCTTTACATCAGGCTTAATCTAATTTATGAAAAAAATATACTAATGGTATACTTAGACACTAGATATTATTAAATTTTTTCAATTTAGCCTAGTTGAGACATTGAACCACTGTTTAGCATATTTTACATAAAAAGGTAATATAATATATTTAGCGTTAATTCGTAATACAGGGTGAGTTCGAGTTAACTTTTTTTTTAAAAATCATCCACAACTTTTCAAATTCTTAATTAATATTTCTGGCAATCAACATAAATATTCTTTACATATCATATTAATATCACATTGAGTTAATTCCTCGATTTCAACTCTGTATCTTAAATACACCGCTGTAATTTGCCTTAAACTGCTAATCTTGCTACACGCTTTCTCATCTCGACGGGTATATCACTTCATTCCTAATTGTAAAAAACTAACGCTAACGTTGTAATTGTCTAACGTCGTCCATCTTTGACAGTATCATTGGAGCACATTAACATCTAGTTTTCATACAATTAAGAATGGAGAGATATACCCTTCGAGATATAGAAGCGTGTAGGACGTTGAGAGTTTAGAGCAGTTTAAGGCAAATTACAGCTGTGTATTAAAGTTAACAGAGTTGAAAAGGAGGAATTAAGTCAATCTGCTTATAATATGATATGTAAAGGATATTTATGTTGATTGTTGAAATATTAAGAATTTAAAAAGTTTTGGGTGATTTAAAAAAAGAAAGCTAACTCGAACTCACCCTGTATATAAACAGACTTTTCAGAAGGGGTCGATTATACCCCGGCTCGGTCTTATTGATAACCAAATTGTCTCGGCCTATGAAGGGTTTAACAATAAAAAAAGTCTTTACCATGTCTGTCAACAAATTGACTTCTGACTTTAAAGCATGTAAAAATCCTTCAGCTTTCACGGCATAAAACTTGGATACAGTTCTCTGTAATTTAACACAAATTGTGGTGTTATAAAGAAGTATAACATCAAATGAAAACAATTGGCATTCATTGTAAATTAAGAAGGTAAATAATACGAACCTGTAAGTGCCTTTGGTGAGAAAATAGTAAGGCTTTAAGTACCTGAAAATGAATAGTAGAATTCATTAGATTAAGGCGACAATGAGAATTAAATAGTACTTTATGTCATTATTACTTTCGATATTGTGTATAAGTTTGCCACAATCAGAAGCCCCACGATGAGAGGACAAGCATACATGACAATTTCGAGTGCAAGGTTGGATCCAAATCTTCAAAATAATATAAACATGAGATATGAAAAGCTTAATAAAATAATTAAGTTCTTGGCTTACTCTGTGCCCATATCAGTCAAATAGAGTGCTAGGAGAACGATCCCCAAAAGAGTCGAACCAAAACAAAAAAGAACGACGAGACAATATGGAATACAACAAAGTTTTCTCCACTTCCAGTCTGAGTTTGGATTCACTGATCATGAAAAAAACATTCTATGTTAAAAACTTCTTTTTAAAGACCAAGAATTTTCATAACTATTTTTATCACCTGGTTTGGGTGTAAATGCTCTGAATAGACGAGTTGCAAAGCCATAGTCACTTTCTAAATGGGAATAAAGAGACGCTAGCATAGACGTAATGATATTTTCTCCACCGGTAGAACTTGAAATTTTCGTTTGTTCCGTAAAGTAAAAGCTTAAAAATTTTTAAAAATTACTATTTTCGTTTTGAATAGTTATTTCTTTAAACATTATGTATACATTTTTAGTTATTTTAAATACAAAATGTTTACTTGATAGGCTGAGCTTGTAACTGATCTGAAACTCTTGCATTACCGGGAGGATAACAAAAAATCACTTGACAAATAAGCTGAAGAGAATTCAACTTTGTGCCCAAATAACTTGACATCTTGTGTGACCAGGAATAATCAAATCTACAAATCATTTCACTTTTATAGTTTAAATCGTCAACTTTCCTAATAAAACGAGGAAACTCAATCGTAACTTTTTTTATCAACATGGAATGGTCTTATTTATTCTTATTTTTTTTACTTTGAACGGCGCGAACTAATCCAAACGATGAAAAGGAAAATGTGAACAATCGAAATGATCCCAACAGAAAAGGAGAGACCGATAATCCAGTCTTGTAAGGCGAGACCCGCTATGACGCCAACCACAGCGGAGAAGCAAAAGATGAGAATAAAGATAAGAAGATTGTAAGCAAAGGAAGGATTCATCCACTGCATGGCAAAGGACTTCATTTCCTCTAAATCACATTTACAAAAGTTTGAATCTAACTCGTCCTATTAATTAATTGTTTTAAACAAGATAATTAAATGTTTGATGTACTAATAATACCTCTAAGTTTAGCTAACAGGAATGCTTTTCCACTCCCCCATTTAGCATATAAACCTGAAATCACCAGGATTTTCAATTAAGTCATCTCTTCCAATTGCGAATTTGTCAAGTATATTAAATATTATATTAAATTAAGTATAAATATGGCATAAAGTTTAAATATAGATGTGGAATAATTTTTTTAAAGTACCAATCGTTATAGGGAGATTCAACGTTGGGTCACTGAGCATATCAGCTAAGGCACTACTATATAAATTGTATCCAAGTAAATTTTCTCCATCTTCTTGAGTGTTCAGTCCGCCTAAAAACCAATGTAATATAGAAAACATACTTAAAAAAGTTAACGTATCGGGTTTTAAAAGTATAATATAGAAAATAATTTAAAATCTTTAAACAAAGTTAATTAGTTAAATGACATACGCGATCCAAAAATCTGTGGAAGGATTGGTTTCGGGGAATTTCTATCAATATTATAAGGAGTTTCTCCAGCACGATTTGGTCTGTAAAGTAATTGGCTATGGACAGGATTGCGTAGTAAAAGCTCAACGATTTGCTTGGAACGGGCCCGCATTCCAATATGAAGACAAGTATCACCATTTTTATCCACAGCAGACACTTTTGCTCTTTTCTCTAGGAGAATTGAGACGATTTCTGCGTTACGATTTCTTACAGCTTTCATCAAAGGGGTATCTCCGTCCTGAACACAATGGTAACTTTCACCAGTTTTTCATCATATTTAAAATATTTATAGTTACAAAAGTTGTCATTTAATTTTAAGTGTCGTTTTACACAAAAGAAAGCAAATAAATCACCTTTGTGGCAAGGTCCAAATCTGCATTGCCATTAACAATCAACTTAACAATTGGAATGTGCTGCTGTTGATTCTTCTCAACTGCCCAATACAAAGCTGTCTTTCTGTCCTGAAATCATCGAATGCATTAAAATAAGACATAAATAATTAACTCTCATATTCCATATTTGATAGCATTATGATGGTGTGTCAAATTAAATATTTAATTTCTATCAATTTCATCTTGCTGTGTCGGTACTAAACGTTTACTTTTCCTTGGACGTTCACGTCTGCATGCTTTAAAACAAAAGATTTTAATTATTTGATCAACTTCATTCTGAGAGAAAAAAACTTTGGGACTGCAATCGTTCAATCTTTAAATACCTTTTTGAGAAGAGCTTCAACTATAGAACGATTTGCAATTTTAGCAGCATGAATCAAATTAGATGTTCCACTGCGATCCTGGAAATGCATAGATTATCCTTATGAACATTTAAAATTTCTTATTATTATATATATATATGCCATTGTAAATATTTTATTTTAATGTCAAATTTTATTTAAATCATGGTTGATGGTTTAATTTATTTATATCTTTTCAAGCTTAAACTCAAGATTTAAAAAATAATAATAATTCTACTCACGTTAACGTTGATGTAAGCACCGTGGTTAATGAGAGCAATGGCAATTTCGTGAAATCCTTCTTTGCATGAGATGGTGAGAGCCGAACATCCATTAACATCCAGAGCATTAAGATTCGGCTTGTTCTCTAATAGAAGTTTCACGACTTCCACATAATTCCCTGCTGTCGCGACGAGCAAAGGCGTCCATGAAGTCTAAAATTACATGGCAGTTAACTTATCGCATGAATCAAGATAAAGGAAAATTTACCATGCCACAGGCATCCACATGAGCCTCGGCGTTCAGTAAACAATCAACGATTTCCAAGTGGCCTTTTCGAGCTGCCCAAATCAACGGAGTCGTTCCATACTGGAAATCAAAGAATTTTTTAAAGAATATTTCTGTGGATTGACATTTCTTCCTTTTAAAAGATCAAGTTCCATAAGTTCATAAATTAAAAGCCTTCATAATTTAGTTTCAATAAATAAAGTATCGTGTAATGCGAACGAGTTTTTATACCTTGTCTCCTATATTAACTTTTGCACCATGTTGAATAAGGTAACGAGCAATTTCCAAATGCCCTCTCCCAGCTTAAAAATACAAATTGGCATTAGAATGGCAAATGCATATGTAATTGGTCATTGATTTGAGAGGTAATTGTCGTAAAATGCCGAAAAAAAGATTACAAGTTATAACTGACCTGCCCAAGCTAGTGAGGAAACATTGTAATTTCCATAAGCGTTCACATCAGCACCTTTGTCCATGAGAAGCTTGGCTGACTTGGTCCTTCCTTTGTAGGACGCCCACATGAGCGGCGTCCAACCTCCCATGTCCCGATGGTCAACTTTAGCACCATTGTCAAGAAGATCCGCAATGATGTCCTCGTGACCTTCCTTGGCAGCAAACAAGAGAGCCGTCCAAGAATCACCATCTTCTGCATTCACGTCTGCCCCGTGTTCAATAAGAGCTCGAACAAAGTTGGGTTTTCCTTTGGAGGCCGCTATCATCAACGCAGTAGTTCCATTCTATTAATAATTAACCAAATGCTATTCAATTTGCTCAATAATAGCATTACTAAACTTGCTAAACATTACAAAATAGAAATAATTAATTTAATTCTAGCGCCTTATATAATTCTTTTTTTTTAGATATTTGGATGCTTTTGAATAAAATAAAAATATAAAATTTAATCAAACTTCGTCTCGATCATCAATGATGACACGCCGATTTTCTAGGAGATGTTGAAGTCCAGAGAAATTCTCCTCGGCTATGAAGGAGATCAGAGCCTTGTTCGTGAGACTCGTCATTGACTCAGAGAGAATGAACCCTTGCTGAAGAACAGGAACAAAGAACGTTAATAAAAGATCACGGAGGATCAAATGCCAGACTCAGCATTTCTAACTTTTTTGGTAGTTTAGTATTAGTGTTGAGAATGAGGAAATACTAGAGTCAAAGAAAGGGAACATGAGTGCATGATTATTGTTCATTCAAGACAGGCTATTAATTTGTCATTTCTGAGCGAGACATGTGGTTATAGTCGCTATCTCAACTCTACTCAAGTTCCCAACATGAGCTTTTGCTTATTCATCACTTCATCACTCTCACATTGTAAGAATTTGAATAAGCACTAATTACATATCAATACAATTTTCCTCATTGACTCATTTTGAGCTCAAAAGAAATTGGTCAGTAACTCACTCACACACAGCAAATGTGTTATCTGAATTTCATTATTTTACAAAAGTGCCAATTAGACTTAAGATATTAATAATTACCTACTATATTTTGGAATAACAACAATGAAAGAAAAATGTTAATCCAAGTCATTCTTGAATGATTAATGTCAAAGATTGGTATAGCTGAAAAACGCGCGATTAAGAATAAGCTTCAAATAAGTATCTTATCTATTTATGAGTTATAAAGTTGGAGCAAGATTCAATATTATTGGTTTAGTTGAAGTAGTTGTAAACTTTTTTGTAAGTCTCAATCCCATGTTATAAACATGTCAAAAACATGGTGTTAAATAGTGTATTTTATGTAGTATTAGTGCAACGACCAAAAAGTTAAGTATTTTTTATAAAGAGTCATAATCATGTTCATATAATATATTTTATGACTCTCCATGCTTCGCATTTGTCACAGTTTGGGCCGAAGCAGTTAAACGAGTGCAAACTGGAGATTTCAAGACCAACCGTCGAGACATTCGAGGAGCGACGAAAGTATGGAAAGTAGAATCGACTAGAGGTGGTAGGAGCCGTTTGGATGTCAGGGATGAATGACCCTGGTGGAATAGCCAAGGGATGAGAGAACAACCGAGGACGATTGAGGTTAACTCTGAACTTGGCCATAGTCTCAATTGGCTTGTTCGTCTCCTTTTCGGCCTTCTTCTTCTTGATGAGGTTGTGGTCCACAAGGAGGGATTGGAGTTCTTCATAGGACAACTCTGGTTTGGCCTCCTTCACTCTTGGGTTGAAGAGCGAGGAGCAACTTCTGGAGCGACTCCGAATGGCGGGGCTTTCCAGGAGCCCCGAGTTGTTCATTTCAAGGATGGTTTTCTCGTCGGGGACGAGGGAGAGCTCGGCCACGAGGTCGATCGAGGATTCCAGCGGCCCCTCGCCAGAATTGATCTTGATGGATGGAATGGGCAGAGTCGAGTAGGACGGGTATTTCTTCGAATTGCCCAATTTGGACGTGGAGGGACTTCCAGGGGAAATGAGGTCCCAGACGGAGCGCCGTCGACTCTTCTCCATTTTGCATCCTAACTCCTTTCAACTTCTTTTCAACTTCCTTTATAGTAGGTTTTACCACATTCTCAACTATTCTTCCTAAAAATCCATCTTCGAGTCATGCAAAAATGAGAATCAGAAAATAATGAGAATTTCAACTTAAAGAAGTTAAATTCATTATTAGAAATTAAGGTATCTGCGGATCTAACGGTATTCACGTATGAGATGAGCTAAAAAGCTTATTGATCCATGTTTGACTTGTTTGTGTAATATGATGGATTGAGTAAATCTATCAATATTTTCCCAATTTTGATTAATATTGGGATTTTTTGCATTTTATGAAGATATTGAAGTAATTAAACTATACATATACGCTTAAATGAAAATAGGAGAAAGTGTATTTAAGGAAGAATCTAGTAAAAGATCGTATATTTAATCCTTACGTTATTCATAACGACCTTCAATCCTCAATTGATACGTATTTTTATATAGTTGAAAAGAATAAAACCATTGATCAAAACAAATTGAACCGTAGATCAATAATTTATATAAAAACTACACTTGTTATAATATAAATGATATTCACACACGTTTGGATGAGTAAGCTAATAAGGCTAATTGTAATTGACTTGAAATCCAGATCAATAACTAATTGCGACGCAATTGAGAATGAATCAAGTACATAGGGAAAGGTATATTATCCAGGAAGAAGAATGTTCAGAATGAAATTCAAATTGTAAGTATCAATTGTCATTGAATCTATTTAATTCTTGAGTGAAACCCTTCGTGATACATTCAAAGCCATCGAGTACAAAAACGCAAAGTAGGTGGTATACACTGTTTTTTTTATTGTAATAGCATGTATATTGGAGGAATTTAAATACTATATTAGAATTCGACCTTTGTCGGGAGATATGAGTTTTATTGTAGGCAATTCCATGGATTAAATTTCTCAAAATCTTCCTTGATAACATGAAATCCCTCAGAACGCATGGCGTATGAAATGCAATTTAACAATTGAATGAATGTCGGAAATAATTTACCAAGAAGTGCATACACTTTACAGTTTACATAAATACATTACAATTATAACAAAGGTGTGTCAAAAGCATAACATAACCTTCTTTGAACCAATAAAATTGGTCATCAATTTTAACTCACACACAATTTCATAGTAATTCACATTTTTATTCTAAAAATTCATGTTATAGTCAAAGAATGTGCTTTTTCTTAATAAATTTAAGTATAAAAATGAATTACAATTACTCATGACACTTATTAGTGTGAGTGAAGTTGATAAAACAGAACAGTAAATAAAAATTTAACTTACACAAATACATACTGCTATTGAAGGGTTGGAAGTTGGAATAGTAAAAACGAGATAATTGAAAAAATGGGTGATTTGATATTAATGAAATAATTTTTACCAAATGCGAGTTGTGTTAATTGAGACTTTGAATCCTTCATTTTTGGATTAAGTTGACTTTCCACTCCGCTTTTCATTGAATTTGAAAAATCTTTCTATCAAATAAACACGCTGTTTCAAACTAATACTTTTAAGAGAAGAGAAATGAGAGCGGAGGAGGAGAATCTCAGTCTCAGCGAGAGAGAAGGACGACTTCATACGTGACAATATGAGATAATTGTCAAATTTCCAAAACATAATTAGGATTCGAGGATGTTACAATACATTAAATTTTAAAATCCTCATTTTTATTCATGAGATGATAAAAATGAAACAATGCCTCATTTTCACACATTATTTTTCTTTAAATCCTAACTATTTAGATGCATGAACACGATCACTAATTTATATGCAAAATTTTAAATTTTCCAATCATTATCTTATTGGTAATGAGAAGATTCAAAGAGAGAAAGATACTCAAGGAATATCATAATTATCACAATGCGTTGATGTTCTTTGGAAATTAATTTTTTCAATTATGTTTGTGCGTTTTAAATCATAGGTATTATTTGAATATGGTGAACGTTAAATTAAACCAAAGTATTATATAATGTAACTAAATATTATATGTATTTATTACGCAGATATTAAATTCTCCCTAGGACATATTTTGATTAAACTTTGTACTAACTTATGAAGTGAATCTTTGTAATTCTTACCTGTTTCTTGAAGCTCGAATTCATGTTCATTGAACTTGAGCTATTAGATTTAAATAAAGTGCCTTCATAATTTAATAAAATAGTCAATTAAAAAAGACTGAAAAATAAAGAAATGTGGAATTCGCCCAACGAATTCTACTACTCATGGTATTTGGAAAACTCCCGCTAGCGGATATCGGGTAAAATATCGGAAGGAAGAAAACCATTGCATAGCTAGCATAGTATAGCGCATAGAGAAAGTTCTTCCTTTCCAGTGGTTTAAATGAATACAGGCTTAGTAGCACCCAAGTAAGTGTATAGTAGGTATGCATATAGCAAACTCTTTTGTCTTATAAATTCAAATATGCATTCTACCATTCTATTAGGTATACCTATTTATAAATATAATTTTGTGGAAACTTGGTATATTCACGCTAAAATTATTCTTTTTATTTGGATCATTATACTAAAAAAAATTTTTTTTACTAAAATATAAATATATACGCCAATAATTGAATTACAGTGTGTTACTCATTTCTGTAGCAGAGGAGAAATATTTTCATGGAAATGTGGAAAATATTACTCTGGAATCACAAAAGTGTTAAGTATTAGATAATATTAGATCAATTTATATTTTTCTTCATTATACCATGAAAAAATTTCTCCTCTGCTACAGAAATGAGTAACACACTTAATTATTATTGGATTTTCTATTAATTTTCTATTGATTAATTAATGAGATAATAAATTAAACAAACTATTTCTATAAAAAAAACTCAAAGGGGTAAAGGTATATGGTATTTATTTGATTGATTTAAATATGAAGGTATACAGATTAATCCACTTAGACGGACATTTAGGAGATATCGTGTTGCTATAATTATTTTAATTATTTATGATTTTAAACAAAAATTATCCTTGTTTTATTTTCAAATGAATAATTAAAGCTACAAATTCTTCAGAGTTACTCAAATTCCTATGGAATACAACAGGGATATAATGCATTATAAGAAAAAGTCAAAGAAATCTCTCGTTTTTTCAATTTTTTTCAAATATGATTGATATAATAAGTATATATTTTTATATATCATTAATAATTTCCCTGCATGTCTGTCTAAGTGGATTAAACTGTATAAGCACAACACACATGAGAAAAATTTAAGTTATACTATTTAGTTATATCTAACATACATAATTGTATGCATCTATATGCATTATCTCCTGTAATAATATCAAGATAATATAAAAGATAAAAAATTAAGATATGTATGTAATAATCATTTTTTATAATATGTGGATCTTTTTTTAATATCCATCTTGAGTATCTTCATGTGTAGCTCATCCTGCTCAACCCATTTCTTAGGAACAATTCGCGAAAGCCATAAGTACACTCACCTTGAAAATCAAGAAACCGGTTCAATTAACTTATACAACAAATTACTTGTAAATGATATACAGTCTTATCGCATATGGAAATGTAACGAGAAATTCAAAATCATGCTTTTGTATCATTTTATTACAAGATCAAATTGCTACGTACAAGAAGAGCCTAGAGGATCTTTGATTTAAACATTCGTAAATCTGTCTTTGTTTGGCCCGATAGCTCTTCTTCAAGTTTCAATCATCGATAGTTCTCCCAGTAATATTTTGGGAATTTGAACATAATGAGTTTGATCTTCAGCATCCTGACATTCCTTTTAATTGGACAAACTCTCGGACAAAATGATGAGAGTGAATTTAAAAGCGAACCTCATCCAATTTACGACTTTGCAAGGAATTTGTATTTGACGACAGCCGAGTTGAGAATTCCAAGTGATAATTTACTTTTGTCTCCATTTTCCCTTCGATCAATCACAGCGCTCGTGTATTTGGCATCAAAGGGTAAACAATTATGAAATGTTTAACCAAATATTTTACTTGTCCCTCACGTTTAATTATAATTTGCTATATATTATCAAGAATCAATTTTGTTTTTATGTTATTGATTTTTGTTTTGAAATATCAATATAGGAAAGACTGCAAGAGAAATTATGAGCGTCATGCATTTTCCTCAGGATCATGAACTTTTGATCGAAGGACTTAAAAGACAAATTTTATCAGCTCATGTGAGTTAAATCATGGCTATTAATGCTCATTTATATAGTTAATTATATTGATTGTAGTTAATTAATAAACAATGATTTTCCTTTATTTAGAAAACAAGCTTATCAAAATATGATATTGCCAATGGGATTTTTTTAAAAGAAAATTCCAAATTGGCCAGCAATTTCTCCAACCTCTTGCGAAACGAATTGAAAGGAGATGTGAGGAAAATAGATTTCCGTGACTCTGAACGAGCAGCTCAAATCATCAATGACTGGGTTGGAGTCGCGACGAGAAATGGGATCAAAAAGATCGTAGAGCCCATTCAGATTGGAGCACAAAGTTCGCTTTTCCTGGCAAATGCCCTTTATTTTAGTGGACAATGGGAGAAGCCGTTTGCTGCAGCGAATGCATCAGACTCTTTGTTCCATATTTCACCCAAAGAAGAGGTCCAAGTCCCAATGATGCTCGTGGAGAATACTTTCGGGTTGATTCAATGATTTTAATTAAATATACTTCATCTTCTAATTTAATATCTTATCGTTAGATTTTGTCTTTATTGAAAGTTAAAATTTTCTTTAATTATGAAGATTTGAATTTTCTAGGTATTCATATCTACCTAAACTGGAAGCAACAGGCATCATCATTCCCTTTAAAGACCCACGATTCGAATTCATCATAGTGAAGCCGGATGAGTCCTTGACCAAATTGGAATATCTCCTTGAAGAATATCCCCTCCAAACTTTAAGCAGGGAAATTAAGAAAAACACGAGAAATGTTATTGTCAAAATGCCAAAGTTCAAGATGTCCATTAGCTCAGATTTGACTGGAGTTTTGAGAAAGGTATCTATTACATTTTCGATTTTTTAAAATAAATTTCTACATATTTAGGTCTAATAATACTGTGATACGGACTTTACTTTATGTCATTTAAATGGCAATAAGGCATTTATATATACCATTATTCTACAAAGAAAGTATTTGAGTCAACTTTTTTGTATTTTCTTAGCTGGGGATCAAGAAGCTTTTTACCCAAAGGGCTGAAGTTCCTTTGTTGACAGAGGACGGCGAGCGTAACTTTGTTTCGAGTCTTCTCCATGAAACTAGGTTGGAAGTTGACGAGAAAGGAGCCACGGCCTCAGCAGGAACGATCATTGGCATCTATCCAATCTCCGCTCCATCGGTGTTCCTTGTCAACAAGCCTTTTCTTTTCCTTCTCAATGACAGGCTCACGGGGCCAGTCTTTCTTGGCCGACTCAACAATCCACTCAAGTAAAACGAAATCCTTCAAGAAGACTAGACCTTCTTTCCAATTAAAAACTCCCACGGTGGAAATATTTGAACAATGTCCAACCATGCCATTTCCATTCAATAATTTTTTAAATGCCAAGGTTTAATTGTACTTTATTTGCCTATTATATATTTCAATGTTCAAGAGAATAAATATACATTGTGAATTTGAAGAATTAAACCGAATTTTCAATTATAATCTATCTTGTGTAAAATAAACAATTTAGGTATATCACGAATCAGACAGCCCCAGATTTGGATTCCAATATACGTATATATTCCATGGATGTTATATAATTATAATTATATGCAGCATACTTAACATTTATAAGCGAATACAAAAATAATAAATAGTCTAAAGGATTTTAGTTGATCTTTTTTATTTAGCATGAATAACAAATTGGGGTACACGTTATCTCTGTCGTATTGTTCGTATGATACGAACGATACGCCAGCGTATATACGCTGGGTGGCTTTAACTTTGAAAACTCCCCTTCACTTCCATGCATTTCATCCATACGAACTCCGTTCGTATGAGTAGCAGCTCCTGAGGTGTTACTCATACGAAGGCGTATCGTCGTATGAGCCTGCAATTTTGAAAATCTTCAGTTCTAATTTCATTGAATTTCCACTTCTTTATAACTTTAACACATTTTATATAGAATTTAATTGAGTTTAGACTTAATTTAACAATTTTTAAGATGAGAAATATAAAGAAATAGTCCTTTCAAATTTTTAAGTGATAAAAGAACACGTTAAATACTTTATTGTAAAACTATTTTTGCCAAAATTTATGAAATCTATCATATAATTAAATTTTTATGCATTTAATTTGTGAAGTTTTTAATTAATTAGCTTATAATAATTGTTTTGACTTGTGACTACATTTACAATTTTACATATATTAAAAGTCACCAAATCCAGAAAATATGAATGATTCATTTATATAAAGTATACGAAAGTAATACCACTCGTTTTTGTCCTTACAACTTACAACGATACGCAGATATGGCGTTACAAAGTATACGAACGAAATAACGAATACCACCCATTATATATGGTTTAAATTAAGAAATTCACCAAAGCATACAAAATCGTTATTTGATTATATTGAATTAATAGTATGTAATCCATCCAATCTAATGTTTATGAATATTCAAAACATTGTTAATAAACTGAACTTTTCATTTAGACAATCAAACTTATTTTGTTTCGCTTTCATGCATGACATGAGAGTCAAAAAAATTCAATAATTTTATTCGATAATACTTAAAAGTAAATATTTAAATACCTAATATTCACTTCTGTTCATGTATCTTACAATTACATTACCATCAAGACATTATAGGCATACAATTTTAGATAAACATTTATCTAATATACAATTTTTAATCTTGATTTGTCTACTTTTTAATACGTAATAAGTTGTTTTGCTCTGAATGTCGTCTTGTTCAAGTTTCTCCTTCAATGCCTTTCCCAATTTGCAGAACGACAATGTCGAGAACCTTGGTCCAAGCAACCTCCAACTCGGGCGTCCATTTCTCCCCAAATGCAATTTCGAAAAACTTTAAAAGAGATTCTTTTAAATGCTGTAAATAGAAATCCAAACAATTAGAAAGTTATATTATAAATACTTAAATACTATACAAAATACACCTAAATTCCTTTCGATTACTTTGTGTAAAGGTTTTATATTTAATATTATATGTTTATTTATGTCGTTATATGTATGATTTATATTATATACAATTCTATAATTTGTAATGTGACTTACAAAGATCTCCGCCTGACCATTTTTATTTTCATAAAATGTGGGAAAAATTACCCTGGAATCGTTAAAGTGTTAACTATTAAATAATGTTTGATCCAATTATACTTTTCTTCATAAAAATCATATTCGTGAATTTATTATAATGATTTTTGCTAATATGCGAGATTCCAAGGTACCATGAAAATAAAAAAAAAGTAAGGTGGAGATCTTTGTAACGGAGAGTGCATACATGAAAATTTGTTTGTCTGAAAAAGTTATCTGAAAAATTGTTATATAATTGTTATCTTGTTATAAATAAATAAATGTCAAATTCTCTTTACCTCAAAATGCAAGACTTGAATGTTTCGTTTTGAATGGTTTTCTCCTGTTTTATGAAGAAGATCAGTTACAAGATTAAGATCGTCTAAACTTGAAAACATTCCGTTCAATGCATTCAAAACAGTGAAAGCATGGGCCTGAAATCTTCTGTTATTCGGGAGCTCTTCTTTTGGGACTTTGGCAAAAGGAAAGAGTTTCAAATGTTCAGGATGTTCTTCAAAAAAGCTGCAAATTCATAACATTTTCTCAATTTTCAATGAACAAAAAGGAAAAGGATTTGAAAATAGAGATTAAATTGATTGATCCAAACTTACAAGACCAAGAACTTGATTCCGTTTCCTTTAAGGTCTTTTGCCACCAAACTCCAAGAACTTGTGATCAAATCGAGTTCCTTTGAAGAAATGGCTTTCCCTTCTTCAGCACACGCCATCGTTCCGTCGATGCCGACTAACTAAAATTCAAGAATAAAATGAGATGAACGGGAGTATTAGGCTAATATACTCTTGAAGAAAAGCCAAACGAGTTTCCTCTCACTGCTTCGCCTCCGGAACTCAAACGAGGAAAAACGAATTGGCCGAGAAAGTAAACAACCTTTCGCTTCGACTCAACGGTTTCACATATTAGAAAAATATTCTTCAAATTGAGTTATTGTAAGTTAATTTGAACCAAGTTAAATGGATTTAAGTAGAATACTTTTAATGAGTAATTCAGATTATTTTAGTAGTTAATTGATAGAAGAAATATCAGATGAAAACAAATTGAAAAAATAAACTGTCAAACTATCTAACCAATCCACAGTGGGGCATAGGTCCTCCTCCTAGACGGCCTTTAGGTAGGTTTTAGAAGATATAGGTTGCTAGATAAACACAACTTTTTATGTGTCCAATGCTATATTGACGTTTCCTTCAATCTACGACGTAGTTTAAAAATGTTTAATCGTAGTTAGTTGGAAATATAATGAGGTTTTTTCCACTAACTACTATTATACTATAGCTACGTCTTAGATTGAAGGCAACGTAAATTTAACATTAGCCATATGGGAAATGGGAAGTCAAGTCAAAAGCGATCGGCTTCTTTATCCGGTAAAGTTAAGAATATGTAGCCCGACGAAATTAAATATAAGTGTTTTTATACTAATTTGAGTGTGCTAAATCCGAATCTGAAGTCAATTTTTGTCGCTCTTAGATAGTCAAGATATTTCAGATCTTGAGAAATTGGGCGCGCTAAAAAAGAAGTTTAAGAGCGTTCGGGTGAAAGTAGTGATTCCGCTCCAGAAATGGAGGGCGTTATCGGAGTTTGGCACACACGCCCCGGAACCTCTACGGGTCGTTGCCAGAACCTGACCCAGTCTATGATGGACGTTAGTCCGATCCCCGATTGGCTGACTTAAGAGCAAGGAGAGGATGAAGGCGAACTCGACCTTCAATCTGATATTCAAAGAATTTTCTAGTTGCGCTGGCCGGGTAGGTCAGGAGACTTCTAGTCAAAGACCTCAGTCAAGTACTATTGAAAGTCCAACTCACAAATATAAGTATGAAAATTCATAAATAAAAAATAAAGAATTTGCTTCTATTTTATTAGTAAAGGGAGATCATATATCAAAAATGAATCCACGCTATGAGTTGGCTTTTAATCAATTTAAAATTATTTTAACTCCAATTCATAAAACTTTAATTAAAAAGACATTTTGAGACTTCAATGTCTAATTAATAAAAAATGGATCGCAGCTTCATATAAAAAAGAAAGGCTTCACGAGAAATGCATATCAAACTTCAATATCAAACTACGCGAAGGTGCATTATCTCATGGTCATAAATTGTATTTAACTTATAAATCTGTTCAAGCATATAAGCAATTAAGTAGACCAAAAAATACATTTTTGATTATAACTGAAGATAATGCTTTTGTTCCGTTGCAAGTATTATTAGATCATAATGTTTCTTAATTTGTGAATTGGAAAGATTTAATATTTCAAAGTTTAAAATATGAAATTTGGCATTATACTTTGATTTGTTCATGGGGTTTTGATGGAAGTTCCGATTTCTCCAATTATGATCAAAAATTTACACGAGTCCGAATAATGATGGCATTATTTTTCGACTTTAATTCCATTAAATTCCACTGTTAATAAAATTTTAATTCATAGAGAAGATATTGTTTAAGAAATTATTTTACCAATTGGGATTTTAAACGAAGCTGCCGAATCCAAAAATAAAATTTATAAATTAACTAGGCAATATAATTTAAGAAAAACAAGAAAAGATACAAATTTTAATATTTTACTCGTTCCCTTGAATCATCAGATCCATTAATGTCTAGTCTCAAAATGGAAAAACATAAAAAAATTAATAAAAAAATTAATTTTACCTCCAGAAGTCACAGTTATTGGATGATGCTAGTCAATATCCAAGAGATTTAAAAAAATTTGAAATAGAAGTTACTGACGATTCCGCATTTATTGTTGATTTAGATAAGCATAAACTCAATTCAAATGAAATTGATGAATTAGATGAAATTGAAAGCGGTGAAAATGATGATTAAATTATCTAAAATTTAATTTCCAATAATATTTTGTGAAAAGTAGATTAGGACTAGTTTTTGTTTAGGTTTGGATGAAACTACCTCGTGAATAAAATATATTGTGTTAATTTATGGTTGCGACTTGAATTGGATCTGATCACTTGTATATATAAGATTTGTGTAAATAAAATTAACTTTAAATATTTTTTGTGAAAAAATGGAGAATTAGGCGGATGACTCTTTAATCTCATTAAACTAATCAAAATATGCTCTTCTTTTAATAAAATAGTTTTAAAGATGGGTAATGTTGGATTTTTGAGTAATGATTTTTAAAGAGATGTATGCTCCTCTCCCTGCCCTACTGTGCAATTCTTCCCAAGTTCACACTATCTGTAAATTAATTTGTCAAAATTGTGTGCAGATCTCTTAATAGAAGGAATGATAGATTTAGCAATTTTAATCATTAGGTACGTCACAGATCAACAAAGAGAAGGCCAAAGGCATCTCGCATAAATGTATATGAAACATGCTGGTTAATTTTAGGAGAATAAATAGGAATGGTTGCAATTTGAGAATTTGGTAAAAATGATTTTTTGTTGAATGTTCTCTTTAAGTTAAACTTTGTCAACATTTTACTGATAAGTTTAGAAAATCATTTCTTTAAAAACATAATTTTCTGTTCAAAAATGTTAAGATTAAAAAAACATTTTTGATAAATGTTAAACTAATAAAGAATGTAGGTACTACTGATATATCAGCAAATATAACTATCATTTGTTGATGCAAATAAAGAAAATTCATTATCGTTTTTCATTTTGACATTATAGCTTTTAAAATATTTATAAATATATCCCATTTTTTGTGAATCTCGCTCTAATCTTGTGCATATGAAATAAGCAAATTCCTTATATCTGTAATGTACAGATATGAAAGACAACATCGTGTTTTTAATTATTAAATTCTTAATTGCTTCATTTACGCATCGCTCTGTTTATGCATGAATGTGCTCATTTATCATCCAAATTAGAGGTTCTAATTATGAGACTACCAAGAGTTTTAGATATTTGACTCGGAGTTATTACCTAATGAATACTCGGAGTTAAGCTCATTCGGGGCTACATAATACAAATTTCACGCATCTTTGCCTTCATTTTCATTTCCATCAATTTAAATTGGAGAAGGCAATTTGATGTCTTGGTCATTTCTTTACTCTTTTTTTCTTCTTTCAAGATTATATAAAATAAATAGCTGCTATATAGTCATGCATTCATGTAATATTCAATATGAATCAAACACAATTCAACATGATTTAATACTCAGCCTTACGCTCACATGCATTAAGAAATTAAGATAGAAGAGCATTTAAAAATCGAATGAAGGATAAATATATATATTGTGTATAAAACAAGATATGAAATATATCTCGAATTTGTTTGATATCGCTGCATAAAAAAGTTTTTTTAAAGTAATTGTAAGCATGCAGAATTGCAGAGCAACGAAATCATTGAAACGAACCAATTATTATTAATTAGTCAAACCTTGATCAATGGATTCTATATAGACTCTTATATGTCAGATTGTTAGTTCAAAGGGAGTTAAAGAGCTAGCCAATTACTTTCATAATCAACAAATTATATACAAATAACCGTGTTTGCTTTCTATTTATGTACTTTGTAGTTCTTGTACTTGCCACTTTTACCATCATTTGAATGCCAATCTTCCAATTTAGCAATTACTTATTGTTATAAGAATGTAAGTACAAAGAGTAATAAACTAATCGACCATCTTAAAATAATAACATTAAATCATAAATTAAAGCCGCTCGCATTCGGGACATTCCAAAATGTATTTCAGAAGCAAAATTAAATTAGACTTCTTTGACATGAGATCTTCATTTTATCCATGGATAAAGACGAAAATACGTATGAAATGCGTGTTAAATGAGATGTGTTTATATCAAATAAATAGTGAAACAATTGGAGCGTGAATTAATTGAAGCTAGTGGCTATGGCTTTTCAATCTTTGATATATTGCCCGTTCCAGCCAAAATAAACAAACAGTGTTGGGCATCATCTCAAATACACAGGAAAAATTAATGATCAGAATTCATGCAACAATCCTGTGACCCAAACTCAATTTGTGGAATTTAATTAAAGATGAGTGGCGTGCCCAATAAATGTCCATCCAATAATCCAGTCGCTCAAATTCAACCAGAAGTATGTAATTAGCAAAGTGATCAACACGCTAGACATAGACATGACTAAACATCATCATAAATAGATCTATTACTATACATACCTAAGTTACTAAATAGATGTATCCATTATCTTTGGATGTCTTTGCAATGAAGTTAATGCACTAGGATTATATGTATTCGAATAGAGTAGATATAGAGCCTTTATAAATATAATTTACCGTATATTTATCAAACAGTACAGTGAAAGATTGAAAACTTTCCATTTTAACTTCAAAGAAATATCAGTAAATGTCTAATATCCTAATTAATAATTAATTTTTCAGAAATGAAATATTCCAAAGTCTTTCACGATATATTATTGTCACTTTGTCATATATTTTATTTATAAAAGTAAATGTTTGGAGAATAAATTGTTTGCACAATGAAATAATTATTTAGGACATAATTTATCTTTTTTGCTAAGAACGTACACTATTGTGATTTCAAGCTTAAATTTTAAAGGTGAGAATTCAAGACAAGCCTAGTCGTCTCGAGTTAAGAGAATCCTTTCATAAAATATATTTCTAAATATTTTGATAAATTAGCATTAGACTCTGTTTGGTTAATCTTTGTCGTTCTTTTCATTTTGGATTTTAACTTACAAGAACTGCGAAGAACTTGATAAAAAAAACAATTTCCATCGTAGTAGAACTTCAAACGCGTTAAATGCTATGATCTAATGATAATCTTCCAAATGATATAATGTATGAGATGATATCATCCCATACATTATTCATATAGCTTATTCATCCTTGACAATTGAGGAAGTATAAACTACCATTATGAAGATGAAACGACGTATTTTAAACCATTTAAACCTGTCGCTTAATCAAATTACGTCTTAAATTATTTGTGATTAATTACTTATGCTAATTATTATTGTGACGTGTTATAAATATACATAATTTAAAACTTATGTATAAAGGTACACTCATATATAACGTTATTTAAACTGCACGACCAATTAAGTTGCAATAAAATGGTCCATTTAAATTCCCATTTGTATAAAGTAAAGATTATTTTCTTAAGTATATTGAATATTTGCCCATTCTATGTATCATTCAGTAACAGAAAATGATTTATTCTCATCAACTATCACAAATTAATATAGTAAAGTAGTAGATCACACATTATGCACTAGATAAGCATACGAAGTATTAGGAAGTAAAAACTTGCTGAGTTTTTATTACGGACTAATGAGAGAAGATCGTGAAATGAGAAGATTGAAGCCTGAAAGAAGTTGAGTAATTTGAATAAATGGGCCAATTGATTATCTCTATCATCCTCTTTTATTGTCCAAATGGTACTTTGTCATTCAAGCCAGATGTGAGAGGATTAAGAAAAGATTCCTCACTTTGGACTTTTATCTCACTTCATAGCCCTTTGATTTTAATTGTCAATTAAGACTAGTTAAAGAAAATAAGTCTTCTTTTATGGGCTACTTCAATTAAGAATTTGCCTGGTCTAGCAAATCTTTTGTTCTATTCAATAGATTCCTTCTAATGGAATTAACTTCCAATTGAAATTTGAGAAGCCTTATTGGCCCAAACAATGAAATCTGAAATCCCAAGTTCTGAATCAAAACCTTGTTTGTGCTTTGCCTTCTTCAATCTCCCTTATGATTTCTCTTTTATATTGAAGGTTTATTATTATTGTTTTCTAGATATATTTAAAGGTTTTTTTATATTGAGCGCAATGGCCTTTTTGTAAATTTTTGACAATAACACGGTTTATTGGAAGGAGAAGCTTATTATTATTTTCTATGAAATAAAAGTTATAAAATAAATAATAAGAATATAGCTATATACATACATAGATAGGTGCAGATTGTAATATCGCCTTAAGTTCGAGTTAATTTAATAAGGAAGAATCAATAGAATGAATTACCTTTTGAAAACACCAAAAAAATTTCCCTTGAGCTCAATCCAACTTTTCCCTTTCAATTATGCGTTTGAGAGCTGGAACGTCTGATCAACTCAAGTTCGTGAGTAAAGTTGAGAAACTTGAGGAATTCTGAAAATTTAAATCAATTAACGAGTGCTCCTAGGCTCCTACTGTAATATTATAACATAATCCTTAGTGAATGAGGAGAGAACTCGGTTTATAAATTAGTATTATAACGGCATTATGAACTTTAGTATTTTCCCAACTATTTATGAGATCAAATACCAAACGGCTTCATTCTGTCTAATCAGTTCAACTCAAGTACTCACTAACTCAAACTCACAGTCAGTTATTCAGTTATCAATCGCCTTCAATAAGTATTTACTAAATGAGTATACATAATATACAAGAAATAATCGAAAATGATTATTGAAATTGGATTCACTCATTAAATAACAAACGATGAACTCTAGTGGGTTTAAAATACAGAGTAAATTCATCAACTTTGGAAAAATACGATAGCAAAATCTTGTTATTGAACCAATAAATGACATCAGACGAGATTTTCCATTTATTTTTCATTATTAACCAATTGTTAGATCATGATATTTACTTGATCAATTTTTAATGATTTATAGTAAAAGCTTAATATGATTATAAAAAATTAATGGATTCAATTCAATTATCTATAATACTAGAGCGGTAGGTGGGAAGTGAGCTTTCCTCTTATACTTTAGCATGCATTTCTCCGCTCACCTTGCAGAGCCAGAGCATGACATGCTAAAGGATTGGAGGAAAGCTCACTTCCCACCGACCGCTCTAGTAAATGAAGTAAATATGAACACTAATTGCGAAGTGAAATTCAACTCAATCGTTCACAAGAAATTCAACATAAGTATATTATTTGGCAACTAAAAATCAATGCTAAACATAACATAAACACAAGAAAATTCACATCCTGCTATGGTACAATTTAAGGTTACCTAATTTATCCTGTTGGCTGAGAAGCTTTTGGCCCTTATGGGGAGATTCGGTAAAAAGGAAGAAACGCAGCAGGGGACTTTGTTCACTTTTTGTTCAAATGAAACTTGAGTCTCTCAATGTTCTCTCACATAAACTGGTAGTGGAGTTCTTTTTGAAATTCCTGATAATCTTCCTATGTAATCTTAGATGTTGACTAAGAAGCTCATGGGACTCTTTACGACTTTTATTCAAAGGATGTATGTTGGAGACGGAGGCTGGGATGAAAGACTTGGAGTGGGAGAAGTCCTGGGGACAAGGCAAATCCACCACACTTCACATACTCGCCAACCACTCCAATCAAGAATCTGGTGTTATAAGTTACATTAAGTCATATATTTGCCACACATCCCAATATGCTTATAGGTATATACCATGACGAACAAAAATTACAAGATTTGGTATGGAATGAAGCTGGATGTTCATTTCACCCTTATGAATCTCGAGAGCTTCTCTGCATATTTAATATCTCTCCACGAAGAGGAAAATGGAAAGAATTTTTTGGGCTGTTGGGCTTTGGAGTGGCAACACTTGACTACACCCAAGAATTCTCATTTCCTTCTTTCCAAAGTAGAAATGTGTAGAAAAGAGCAAATTGTCCACTCAATGCACAATTTTAATTTTACATCTCTCAGTTCATGAGATTGTACATTTGATTATTTGACTTGACTTTGCCCGTTGGCTCTTCTAAGACTTAATTCCATAAGTCATTTCAAAATCTCATCTCTGGTCATTATGGATTATAATATTTGCTCTCTTTGGATAAGTGAAGGAATTCTGTATACCACGATGATTCCGAGCACTTTACATGCATGTAGTAGACATAGGAAGGAGACTCTTCTTCATCTCATCAATAATCACATTCATTCATCAGAGATATCACATTCACATTAAATAGGCTTATTCAATAATAACTTTAATATAAATATATTTAGCTATGAGAAGTGATGGCCCTAGTTGATTATATTGAGAAATGGTCGTTTTTATACAAAGCCACTCAATGTCAGCATGATATGAGTGACAAAAAATCATTTTTTATAGTGGGATTTTTGAATAATTTAAAATCTGCAAAATGGTCAAGTTCATTAGTTAAAGATTGTGAGAGGGTATTACAGAAAACAGGGGAACGTGAAATGGTAATTTTAGTGTGGTAAAAAAATGGTTGATGCTATCAAATGGTAAAAAGTGAAGAATGAAGGTCTACCATTAGGCGAAACGATTGAAATAAATAATAAAAAAGGAAAAGTGAAACTCCTTCAGGGGTTTTAACATTTTCTATTTCTTTTCATTTTAAAAAGAAATCTGCTAGTGACACCCAATTACCCCATGTCTCCGCACTTCACACGCCCTTTGCTTTCACATCAAAATCATTTCCCGTCTCATACTATTTAAATATTCAAAATGTTTTTTCCTTTTCTGTTTGTGGATAAAATACCAAATGTCAACCTCCGACGAGCATATTATGCATCACTTTTATGAGTAAAGGATCTCTATGCAAAACATGATTTACATTATGGACATATTTCATATTTTGCAAAAACATTAGAGGATTAGATAACCCTATAACAGTCGTCTCAATCAGAGAAAATACATGTAAAGAATACCCGTAAAGTGTTCTCTTAAAAGTGAGTTTGAGCACCTGCAATCAAGAAATCCATAAAATTGAGCGGGAAATCATTTGCCTTTCCCAAAATTGGCTTGCTTTCTGTTATTCTGTCATTGTAAATTTTACCTAATTATTGTTATCAGAGACTCTTGTACAAATATACTTAATTTGAATTCTCTTATTTCTCTTTTTGGTTCACGAATTAACATGAAATTCACGCGCGATCTCGATTCTACTTTTAATAGACGACGTTCGAGGCAGAGAAAGAATTAATACAAAAGTTCATTGGTACTTAATCATTTGCGTTAAACTTTACATTAAAATGCTGAGGCATTTGACTCAAATTGACGAACGATTTGGATTGCTCTTCTTTTCCCATTTCTTATTTTCGTGAAGAATTGAGCGTTTAGACAAGTTATTAAGTTGTACAATTAAATTAAATTAAAATCATTTATCATGTCGTCAACCGGCTTAGCAAAAGTAATTGCAATATTTGTGTTTTTAATTCAATCGTATGAGTGGGAAGATCTCTCGTGGAAATTTTGGCCAGGGAAATTCGAACCACCAAGAAGTCAAGAATTGATTGGCTTAATTTTGGCACGACAAGGGAGCAAGGGAGTTCCAAGGAAAAACATGGCATTGTTGAATGGCAAACCTTTAATACATTATTCACTCACTGCAATGATTGAAAGCGACAGTAAGTTGGAGTTCTTTTTAATAAATTACATAGTCAAACTTTATTTTCAATATAACTATATACAGGGTCGTCAATATCTTTAAATGAGATTGTATGATAAACATCGTTTTAATTGAAATCTTTCCAGTTTTCTCCACAATTTGGATTTCAACGAATGATGAAGAGATTGAAACTTACGTCACAGGTCTAAAATTTTCCAATGTCAAAATTCACAAACGTGCGGAATACACAGCGACCGATGAAGCGACGTCGCTTGTTGCAGTTCAAGAATTCTTAATTCATCATGAAAGTAACGTTTCATTTAATTAACATTTGGAATTTTATTATACATTACATGTTTAATTTGAAATTTATAAATAGGTGTATAGATAATTACAACATATGTGTAATGATTTTTATTTCTTAGAGCCTGAATTCGTGGGTTTGGTCCAATGCACTTCTCCATTTATCAAACCTGAATATTTAAAACAAGCTTGGCACCAAATGAGATCCAATGACCTCAACTCTGTATTCTCTGTCACTCGCTCTCACGCTCTTCGATGGTCAATTGGCCCAGGAGGACTCGCCATGAAGCCGCTCAACTTTGACCCAAACAAAAGACCAAGAAGGCAAGATTGGGAAGGAGAACTTCTTGAAAATGGAATGTTCTATTTCTCCACCAAGAAACTCATTCAAAATGGGAAATTTCAAGGAGAAAGGTGGATATATTAAAACTAAAACTTTTCTTTTAAATAATTGATAACGGAAAATTAAATGTTTATAATTTATCATTATTTAATTAATAGATGCGGTTACGTCGAAATTGAAAAGGCTGACAGTTTGGAAATTGATACTATCTCTGATATGAAACTTGCCGAATACATCCTTACAAATTAATTTTAATTCGCACCTCTTTGTTTTATTGTTTATTTTTCGTATGCCAAGACATGTATATGTACAAATTATAATTCATTTTTTATAAAATGGTGATCCTAAAATATTCTCATGTATTACATTAATTAACTCAAATGTATTTTTTTTACATAATATGGCATAATTATGCCAAGATGAATTAACGATAAGGTAGCCAACAAAGGGTCTAATTTTCAATGGAATAAACGACATTATACCTTTATAATCGATTTCTTAATAAATGAATTATTAGATCATTACTGGATCATTATAAGCATCAAACATCAGCAATCATGTTAATCACGATTCATAAATTTCTTATTAACAATTATTATATGACTTGATAAAAGGAAAAACCACGGAACTTTTTTGTTGATTTTTAAAATTCTAATTTATTTTAATTTTTTTTATAAAACTAGCAGATACAAAACTTTATTCCGAACAATTAAATTGTTAATTTTAATTTCTCTTTAAATATAATGTAAATCGCTATTATATTAACAATTATGTATAATTTAAGGAGAGTTTATTGTGTAGAAAGAAGGGGTTTAATAAATGGACATAAATCAATTAGATCAGCCTTTTTTGTTGGGACAAAGGAATTAAAGCATTGTTTTTTCTAACTAATGGAATATTTAAAAAGGCCGCGTGATTGTAAACACGAACAAAGTGCTCATCCCATGCAGTCTCTGGTTCTAAGCTCTCTATTGTTTGAGGAGCATGAATTGAAAGTTTAATTGATAGAACTTGAGAAATTTTAAGTGAATTTGGTTTTGAAAACTCTCTAATTAAAGCTCTATAATTTAGGAATTCATCTTGCATCATTTCGTCCACAGTATTTGATTCTTTCACACTTCTGATCAGACGAATCCAGTCACTTGGGTTAAAGATGTGAAATGTTGATTTCAGCCTCTCAATGTATGAAAATTCGCGATCGCATGGTAAAAATGAATGACCGATGCTTATAAAATTCTGGGTCGTGTATAATGAAATAATTTTAAATATTATTCGACTTTAAAATGGA
This sequence comes from Neelides sp. FZ-2019, assembly GCA_009869795.1. Lineage (NCBI taxonomy): Eukaryota > Metazoa > Arthropoda > Collembola > Neelipleona > Neelidae > Neelides > Neelides sp. FZ-2019. The sequence continues at coordinate 81,166 of VJMY01000103.1, forward strand.
AATTAATTTAAAACTTCATAATTACAATTTTTCATTAAAAAATTACAATACCTCAGTAAAATACCCCCTTTCAATTAAAAGCTTATGAACGCAGACCATAATGAAGTTTAAGTTTTGTCCAAAACATCTATCAGAGTAAGTCACAAGAATTCGAATTTCTCTTTCAACAAGAGGTTGGAATTCTTGCAAAAGTGTTTTCATAATAGCATGAAGCTATTTCATCAGCTCCCCTTCCTGCTATTACTTCATGCCAAAAATTCATTGTGCTTGTTGGTTGAGGCCCAGGTGCTGTTACAGCGAAATTGTAACAATGGTATTTTCGTTTGTAGTAAGCTTTGCAAGTCGTCAAAATAGGGCAACAAAGAATCTATTAAGAATAATTACATGTATATAAAATTAATTTATAAAGTTAATTTGAAAAATATTATTTAATTTAAATATTTAATATAAATGATACCTGCTCTAAATCAATACACCTTACAACGCAATTTCGATCTCTCAGGCTCCTTTGAGTGTCATCCTTCAGTAAATTATAAGCTGAATCGGCCTTTGAGTGATGAAGAATGCTTAATAATTCGTATTGATGAAATTCCTCTTGATCTTGAGTTTTTTTTTAATTTCATGTAAAGCTCGTCACATTTAGAACACGTATCACATCTCGGTTGACCAATCTTTAGACCAGACTCTTTGAATAATGATTTATAAAGCCAAAAACATGAATCGTTTTCAATTGGAGGTTCCATTGCTTGTCTCGATTGTCTTATATTAAAAATAATCCTCTTTTGAATTTTTCTTGGACTGTTCGGATCCTATTTTCAGTTACTCCAAAAACGTTCTGAAATGTTTTTATGCAACATTCTACTCGAAAATCTCCTGAACTTATGAGAAAATATTAAAAAGTTGAAGTTCTTCGGCTTTCGTTTGCATTTATTTGTCCAGCAGGAACGAGCCTTGTCATTAATCCAATAAGAACAGTAGATTGTAAGTCGTAGCTTCCTGATCCCCAAAACTGTGTATAAATTGCTGTCTTTTGCTCTTCATCAAGTAAACATCCTTCTCTATTACAATTAACTCTACACACTTTCCCCTTTATAAAAATAGAAATAATTTAATAATTATTTATAGAAATTTAAAAGATGAAATTTTAAAATAAGTAATATTCACAATTGCTGGTCGAATTGAGGCGAGCTTAGGATTTCCTCTTAAATCTAAGTAAACGTCACCATTATCTTTTAGTAATTTGGAATGATTCTTTGCCCATTCCGTTGGATTCGCAGGTCTTTTCTTGTTTTTGTTGAGGTTTGCAATTGATTTTGATGAGATTTTGAGAATTGTATTATTCATTTATGTATTTTATTACTATTAATGCTTAATTCTAGTAAATTGATTAATTATTTAATTAATTATAATTTGAAATAACGAAAGTAAGAGAGAGAACAATTAGGAAAATTGATTTCAAATAAATTTTAACTAAATAGCATTCGCGATTTTGTATATATACAAGATTTTTGACAAAAATTTCGATAGAAACTGAATTATAAAAATTCGTAAAAAAGTTCCGTGGTTCTTCCATTGGTCAAGTCATATAGTTTTATGAAGGTAGGATTAGAGAAAACGAAAGAGCCAAGCAGGAAAGTGAGGAAAGTGGAGAGATCGAGAGAAGTGTAGTAAAAGCTATAAAATGCAGAGAATTTGTGCGAAAATCCTCATTGATCACAATTTCACGTTTTCACTTCACAGTTTCACATCAAACATCTCATTTGTTTTTATTTCTCCAGCTCGTTTTAATTGTTCAAATTGCATATTAATTATATTTAGTATATTATAGTCCTTATATAAAATTAATTTTCAGTAGGTTCAAGTAAGTCTAATAGTTACAAAGAGAAAAGTGATTGTTAAATATAATGGAAAAAGTTACAAGATTAACTAAAAATCTATTCAGCCATGCAACTCTTAAAAATTTTAATCCCTTTACAGTCACAGTCTCAAAACGATATCGTCCTCAACGTAAGATTCAAAAGATATTAATATATCAGTGATCCAGTTATACACTTAAACATGCATTACTTTAAATTATTGTGAACATTAGTTCTTAATAAATAAATGTTAATTTCTATTGATTAATTTCATAGCTGTGAAGAGGTTCTACTCGCAAGTCGAAGTCAATCAATCTGGGGATGAGTATGGAATTCTTTTAGATAAAAGAAAATTAAAGACTCCATTGAAGAATTTATTACAAGTGAAAGATAAAGGACTTGCATATGCGATATGCACAGAATGGTCAGCACAAAAGGACATTGTGGCTCTTCATCACATGCATCTCGTAAATTAAAATTTTTTCTATAGTCAATCATCATTTGGTTAAATTATGAACATTGAAAAATGTATTTATTTATTATAATAATACTTTTTTGATGTTAGACGGTCCTTGCAAACACTGTGATTGACAATCCTCATAAGAAGACAAAATATGATCTTGTGCATGAAATTTGCGAGAATATTTCATCTGATACGCTACTCTTTAGATCCATCACGGTATATTTACTTAAGTTTATTTAAATTAAAGTCAATTAATTGTCAAATATTTTTCTAAAAATATGAATTATCAATGGCATTATTTATGTATTTTAAATATGTAATAGGAGAACCCAAAATTGGAAGAAAGGCAAAAATCCACATGGGATCCGATTATCAAGTGGTTTGAGGAAAAATTTCAATTAGAACCATTGGATGTGCAATCAGATTCGTTGATTTTCCTTGAAATATCACAAGATACTCGTTCAAAGATTCAAAACCATTTACTTAGTTTTAATTTAGAGGCTGTTCAAGGTATGAAATGCTAATCTTAAAATATTACAATTTTAATGTGTTTTACATGTATAGCATAGCCTTCAATATATTTAAATAACTTAATTTAATATTTAAATTGAAGTCGAAGTACTATATTGATGTATGTTTAATAGGTTTGCTGTTTGCGTCTGGTTCAATTAGGTCTTTAATTCTCACTTTAGCAGCAGCCGATAATAAACTATCGATTGAAGAAGCAACGAGCTTGAGTCGACTTGAAGCCGATTTTCAAGTAAAAAAATAAAATTTTATTTTATTGTGCTTTTGAAGACAATAAGAATATTAAATATTTGTAATGTTTATCTGATGTTATTTCAATATTTAATTGACAAAATTATTTATATTTTTTAATAATTTTACGCAGACTGAGCACTGGGGGAAAGTGGAGTGGGCCCACGAGATTGAAATTCAAGATTCTCTGTCACGGTTTTCAGCAGGAATCCTTTTCTTTAAAGCACATTCACATATTTCACTAGAAAAATAAATAAATTTTCTATAAAATTCGTTTCATATTAATCCGTTCATTTTGATTGTTCATGTTGTTAATCGTAATCATAATGAATGTAAATTAGTTTAGGCATAAAAAATAAGCTAAAAAATTTCACGAGGGACTAATAATTAATTTTTCGTTTCGCTATTGTATACTAGTAGGTACACAGTGATCCAAAAATGAACCAGCAATATTAAACAACAATAAACAACAATCAACGTTTATCATTTGTGAGAACTTTAAAAAATAACTGAGTCTCTATAGAAGATTTAAATATAATTTTTTTGAAAAACTCTTAAAGTTATTTTAAATCATAAGTTCACATCCTAAATTATTAATTGATACAGATATAAAATTAGTCCTTTCTTGTCATTCGTATTTATAATCATAGAAAGTGAATCATGGGTCAAAAGATGGAACGAAGAAGGAGCTAAAAAGGCGTTGACCCGACGCAGAAGTTGTGGCCTGAGCCGAAAGAAGAACAGGAGAAAATGGAATTTAAGATAGTAACGGTAGCGGTGGGAAATCTGAAAAAGGCGGGAAAAGCAAACGCAAAAAAGTCAAAGGTAAAGGAAAAAAGATGGAACTGACGAAGACGGAAACGGTCAGAGATCGAAATCGAATCTGAACATGATACTGACTGGAATGAGATATGGACTAGTACACGACGGCAAAGAGACAGGCCGCCTATGTTCATTTACCTTGATATCAATTATTATTAAAGTAGTTCATAATTTTATTTTTAAATTTATCATCACTACGTACCTTTTAATTACATTTGAGCCTACATTTTTATTTTTATAAGCGTCCATGAGTTGTTTCCTAAATAATTAATGTGATTTATCCAGAACTATTACTGCTTTTGTTATTCATCATTATTTGGGTCAGGAGAAGGTGGAAATAAGTCTTGCTTTGAACTGAAGCGACCGCAGCGTACGATTTCTCACTTGCGTCACAAAAAAACATGCAATGGATTGAATCTGCTTGAGAGATGAATGGGCTGTAGCATCTTGGAATTTTGACCTTTGACACACCAAAAGTTCTTTCCATTTCTTCCATTTCACATAGCTTATTTCCTCATCCCGAACGCAACACGTCTTGCATGAGAATTTTTGCTCGAATGATGAAATGTCCGAGTAAGCCTTGAGGATCAAAAATGGACATGACAATTTGTAAGATTTCTCTCTTGCTCATAACTAATATTACCCGGGCAAGAATACCTAGTAGGAGGTTCATTGAATTAATAAATAAAAATTACAAAACTTTAATTTAATTTTAATGATTGTTCTCGTTTACTATATGAATCATATTTTATTTCAAGGTCTAGTAATTTTTCTCATTATTAACGCGATTGGATATATTTTTCTTTTTGTTACAGCTATTCTGGTATTTGATCTAGATATTATCTAAACAAACGGATAAATAATTATGGATAAATAATTATTATTCCCTTATTATTAGTTGAGTATTTTTAAAATTATAATTAATTTTTTTTATAACAGCGAATTTTAATTTTGACTAATTTGTCTCGATTTTTGGATTTTCAGCTTTGGATCTATGAAGCTTTGGCTTACGTGTATCTTATTAATCAAGTGTATTGTATTGCTTTTCTGGTTAATTCTTTTAATCAACCTTGTGGCAGCAACGACCTAGACGAAAACGTTCTCATGACAGATCCAAATATTCCAATTTCAATTTGGAAAGTAATCTGTATCATCCTCCTATGTATTGATCATTGTATTTGAAGCATTCTGTTTGTACGGGTGCGTCTGCTTTCTTATGGAAATGTGTTGGAGAAATAGACGTAGACTTCAAGGAAAAAGCCAAACCAAAAGTCGAGCATAAACGAAAACCATCAAAAGAGAAAAAAGACAGGCAATCTGAAAGAAATGGAAAACGTGACAAACATGAAAAGAAATTAAAAGGCAGAAGGAAAGATAAAAAACGCAAAGAAAGGAACATGGCGAAGAAAGAGGAAATAAGTACCGAATTACGAATTATAAGTTTTAATAATCATATTTTTTGATTTTCAAACTTTCTCATTGTTTGTCACTGTTTTTTCGATTGTTCTAATATATGGTAAAAACAAGATATAAAAAACAATTTTCCACTTTCGTTTATTTTTTATATAAAAAAAATTCCATATCACTTTCTCTTCCTTAGGTTTTTCATCAAGTTTTCCTTGTCTGGATCTTCCTTGTTTTGATTTTTTCTTGATTTTTTGACTGGTTTTTTAATTTGATTTCCGTTTTTCCTTATAGCTAGGATCTTTATTAGAAGGAATTTTAGTTATTCTATTTCTCCAACACATTTCCATATAAAGAAGATGCATCCGTACAAGCACTAAGCAGTAAAGTTTCAATAAAATGTGTAAGACGAAGACAATAATTGAAATGATCTTTCAATGTGTAAGCGGGATAAGTTAGAAGAAGGAATTCGGAAACGTTTATGAGGCAATTTAAGATCTTCTTCAAGAATTATTCAACAAAATCCTTTTGTTACTCATTTGAGTAAATACCTAGACAGTAATATGTGACTCAAGTGTAGACAGGATGTTAATTCAATGTATTGCTTACGAGAAAAGGTAATCCTTCCCATGATTCCTTAAATTTCTAAATTAAACTCGAGACTTTTCATCGAAGATTTACATTGCGAACACATCATTTGGGGCAAATTGGAGAGGATTGGAGAGAAAGGTGCATACATGGGTTTCTTTGGAAGATCCCTAAATTTTGCTCAACACTTGATCCTTGCACCTTGCACTCGGCCCAATTCTCCACACTTCTCCACAGACATCCATCATCATTTATTCTCCATAATTGTTAATTGTCAATTATATTTATTTAACAAGAGGTTCATTTAAAAACCATTGAATATTTTATTGGAAAATTCAATATTATTAAATGAAACAACTCATTTTCTCATGTCATTCATTTGTTCATTACACAGGTCCTTGACAAACCGTCTTAGTTGGAAATGGCTCTTTTCTCTCCAATTCTGAGAAACTTTCTCTCAAAAACCATTTTCGTCAACTCGGCATCCAAGACTTTTGCCACAGGTAAAAGACAGATTTCATTTGCAAACTCAAATCATACAGATTACAATTAAGCGCATAATATACTCGATAAAATATATTACATAACGTATTATAATCTCCAATTTTTTCATTTGACAGCCACGACTTTAAAAGGCCGAGAGTTGGTCTTGACCGAAAAGGTCGGAGAGAAGAAGAATGTGGGTTTGATTACTCTGAACAGACCCAAGGCATTGAATGCTCTCTGTGATGCGCTGATGAAGGATTTGAGTGATGCCATTGATGAACTCGAAGCGGATCAAGACATCGGCACTCTGGTCCTCACCGGCCAAGGAAAAGCTTTCGCAGCAGGTGAATTCAAAATCTGAATTCTCAATCAAGGTTATTTCACAGTGTATGTTTTTAGTGCTGATTTGATATTCTAAACAATAACATCTCTTGTTAAGGTGCGGATATCAAGGAAATGCAAAATCTTGATTTTGCCAAAGTCTACAGAGGAAGCTTTCTCACTCATTGGCTCAGAATTTCTGAATGTACGAAGCCTATCATTGCAGCTGTTAATGGATATGCTGTAAGCACGTATTGTTTTTATACTAATGATAATTTTTGCTTATAAATGTTTTTTAAAATTGTAAATGGTAAAGTTTAAATAAAAAATATCTCACTTTTTTGATAGTTGGGCGGAGGGTGCGAAATTGCCATGATGTGTGATATCATTTATGCTTCGGAGAAAGCCACGTTTGGCCAGCCTGAAATCCTTCTTGGGACAATCCCCGGGGCTGGTGGGACTCAAAGGATCGTTCGATCTGCAGGGAAATCCAAAGCGATGGAGATTTGTCTCTCAGGGGATCAAATCACGGCTGTCGAGGCCGAGAGAATCGGACTTGTTTCTCGAGTTCTTTCCCATGACGCCCTCCTCCCCGAAACTCTCAAATTGGCCGAGAAAATTGCTAAAAATTCAAAAATTACAAATGCTATTTGTAAAGAAGCCATCAACAGCGGTACTTTTTTGACAAGATATTTTTTTTATATGCACTTTTTTTATTTCTGTTTTTTTAATTGAATAGCTTTTGAGCTGACACTCAAAGAAGGTCTCCACTTCGAAAGACGCCTTTTCCATTCAACATTTGCCACGGAAGACCGAAAAGAAGGGATGGACGCTTTTGTGCAAAAACGAGCAGCCAAATTCCAAGACAAATGAGTGGAAAATTGTGGATTTGATTTCTAATTTATTGTCTCAACATTTCATTTCATCATATTTATGATATAATTCATGATTATCAAGATTTGTAAAAGTAATTTAATCAAGAGTTTCAAATTAAAATTAATTTTTCGTCTCATAAACTTTTATCATAAATTAAGTCATAAACAAAAAATTTAAACAAGAAGCACTTACTAAAAATAGTAAAATTGACTAATCATCTTAAAATCCTCTGACTTCTCTTGTTATTTTTTCTTCGTCAAAGGAATTCGTCACCGGTCGGTTATGACTAAATTGAAGTGAGAAAGAGCCCATTCCGGAGGAAACTGTTCGAATGATGGTAGAATAACCCATGAGTTCCGAAAGAGGTGCAATTCCAGTAATGATCTAAATCAAATTCAATTAAACTCATATACTTAAACCACTTCATATCTAAATTTAAGTATTTAATTATTAGATAATTCTATTTACCTTATCCCCGTGTCTGGAATCAATAAATTGAAGTTCAAATCTCCTTCGGTTAAGATCATCCAGAACTGCGTGTTGATAATCTGAATCCACCACGATGTTGAGACTAGCCATCGGCTCCAATAGTAAAACATTTCCCTCTTGGAGAGCTTGGCGAGCGCAAGAGGCCGCAGCAGCCTCAATGATCGTATCGGTCGTCCCGCGACCCAACTCAAAATAATTAAGCGTAATTTCAACTCCAGAGACCTAAAAATAGTTAGTAATTGAAACGACAATTTTGTTTTAATAAATAATTAATTATAAAAATTTTCATTTACGGGAAATCCAAGTTTTGGGCCGCATCTTAAAGAAGAATTGACTCCAGTTTCAATGAGCCTTAAATGTCTTTCAGAAAGCGAAGCGAGGTGTTGAATGACTTCTTTCGTCGTTCCTTTCTTGATGGTCAACCACTCACTTAGTGTTTCCTCTTCAACCTTCCTCATTTCCAGCTCAATTTGAACACTTTGATTCCGATCGGAAAATCTCCGTTCGAAGAGAATTCTCTTGGTCACGTCCCCACTCAGGGTTTCTTTATACGCAACTTGTAATTTCCCAAGATAGGCATCAACTTTGAACTCAGTCTTGAGTCGTTCTTTCACAACTTCAAGGTGTAATTCCCCCATTCCTCAATTTTATTAAATAGAGACAACAATTAGCTTTTGACGAAATCGTTGTTTAATAGTTATGTACTGAGAGTGATTAGACTTATTTTAGCACTTTTATTTATAGCATATAGCATAAATCAGCGGGATAATATTTAGGCGGGGTATCATTTACATATCCATTCTTTAATAATCAACAACAAATTTCAACTAAAAGATCAAAATGCCATGAAGACCATCAAATGCCATCAAATGCCATCAAACTTAACAATTTCACAATGGTTGTAACAAGCTTTGGAAAAAGCTAACACCATCCCTTCAACTTTGGGACTTATTTTTTTAGGCATTTTGATCTTTTAGTTGAAATTTGTTGTTGATTATTAAAGAATGGATATGTAAATGATATCCCGCCTAAATATTATCTCGTTGATTTATGCTATATGCTATAAATAAAAGACCAACCAAGTGCTAAAATAAGTCTAATCACTCTCAGTATTTTGTATTTATAATATTTAATTTTTAAAAACTACCAGATAAAATTGTTTGCCCTGTTTGATCGTCAAGTTTGGACTTGAGACTCGGATCTTCTCTTTGCATGCACTCGAGAGCTGCATCCAATCCTTTTTGGTGACCCTATGAATATCTGAATTAGTCAAGGCTTAGCTTTATGATTTGTGTATCAAAGATAAATTGTACAGTTTGATTGATTAGTAGAAAAGAGAAACTTTTAAATTACTACTGAAGCAGGTTCGACCGAACAAAAAAACACTGGGTCTGGGATTGTCAAACCAGTCAAAATTCCCTTTTCTCCCAATTTCTTCAATACAGAGTTGGCTGCACCGGAAGAGGAAGTTAGAGTATCCCCAGTGAAAGTTTCCTAATTAAATAATTTTAAAACGGAATGAAAATGTATAAATTCACAAGAAATGAACAATGGTTTCTTAAACAATAAATGGCAATTGGGTTAAAAGAACGCTTACTTTAAGTCCAGGGATGACTGCAATTTCCCCTTCTTTAATTTGTTCAATTTCTATCAGATCATCTGCGAAAGGACTAAATATTTTCCCAACTTTCTCTCCTTTTCCTCGTGTGAGATTGTAAATTTTGGTCCCGGAAAAACAACCAGAGAAATTTCGAAGGAAGGTCAAAGGGCCCAACATAGGATCGTGGATTGTCTTGAATGAAAATAAATATGGCTCGTGCCCAAATGCCTTGACTTCTTCCTTCCTTTTAACTTCAAGTGGATTCGGAAGATACCTGGAAATCATACAATTTGATCTCTTGAATGAAAAAATCTTTAGCTTAGTGATTAAAATTGAATTTCTCCAACATTTTTGATTTTTCCAAATTACCTTAAAATTGAGTCTAAAAGAAGTTGAACACCAATGTTTTTGTATGAACTTCCAATTAAAAGCGGAAAAGCTTCATTCCTCAATGTGACTCTTCGTATAGCAGAGCTCAAGGCTTCTTCTGTGATATTTTCCAAGGATTCTTCTTCAATCACTTGATCAGCCAATTGAGAATCCAAATCTGCAACTTGTTCCACCAATGCGCATCTTTTTTTGAGGACGTTCCCCGCCTTTTCAATATTTTCTATAAAGTTTTAAGCTCTATTAAATATTATTTTTATTCAATCAGTATTAAGAATAAAAAATGAAGAATACCTATTTAAAATGTATAAAAACGAATCATTTAATATAATCGTAATCGTTATTATAAGCTTAAATTATAGGTTTTCCAACGAACCCATTGAATATTTAGTTCCTTTTGTTGCTTGATTGAAAATGATTCTTTTCATTGAGACCAAATCAATAACTCCAACAAGTCCCGAAGCCGTCTTTGTAGCCGATGATAATTTATAAACCGGAAGTTGCAATTGGAGAGTTGGCTTTAAAAGTCGTGTTTTTATCGAATCAAGGCACATTTCAATGGAAGCTCTTGCCTACAACATTAATGTCATGAATGATTATAAAAAACAAAAATAGTTGTATTAATCAGTGATATTTAAAAAATAATGTTTAATTTTTGATAGAAGGACTCGGCCTCACCTTATCCATCTTATTGAGAAATATAATTCTGGGCAAGTTGTAATTATTAGCTTGTCGCCAAACAGTTAATGTTTGAGCTTCAACTCCTGGATAGAAAGACAATGAAATTGATTTTTTGTAAGAAAAAAGGATAATATTCTCCGCCTAAAAACTATTATTTTTAGTAGTAGCTAAGTTAGTAGGTTTGGTATAATTATTCAATATGGGCCCAAGTGAATTTGAGTATAAACTGAGTGTTTCCTGGTTAATTCAATAGTCCTGATTCCGAATCTGAAGTCAGTTTCCGTCGCTTAGCTAAAATAACAAAGTTGCAGATGATTAAATATGAGCGGTTTGCTTATGTATTTAGACAGTAAAACAAAGTGAGGTGAGCGGAGCGCGTCTCATTTACCGTGCTCAGAACTTTATTTATTCGCAACTTCGTTTTTAATAAAATATTTTCACATTAATTTTGTATTTGTAGGAAATGTTTATATTTGATTTATGTTATGTTATGTTAGGTTTGTGAGCAATCAATATATGCATTTTGGTGCTTATTGACGTGAGATAGACGAATAAATGTTTAAACTTTTACTCGTCATAACTTTGTTATTTTAACCGAGCGACGAAAACTGACTTCAGATTCAGAATCAGGACTATCGAATTAACTAAAAACACTCAGTCAATGTTCAAATTCGCTTGGGCTCATATTCAATAATTTTTTCGTAGATTTAATCATACCGGCAGAAGCATCAAGAATTGCAATAGCAGAATCCACAACTCGAAGAGATCTCTCAACTTCAAAAGTGAAGTCAACATGTCCAGGAGTGTCAATGAGGTTGATGGTCGACTCTGCCCATGGAAATGTCACGATGGCTGATTGAATCGTAATTCCTCGTTCACGTTCTTGAGGAAGGAAGTCAGTGACCGTGTCGCCGTGATGAACTTCTCCAGGAGTTGCGATTTCTCCAGAGTAGAACAACATCCGCTCCGTCGTGGTCGTCTTTCCAGCATCAATATGAGCCATAACCCCGACATTTCGAATCTTTTCAATAGAAATGTTCTTTTGCCCCTTGCCTTTTGTTTTGAATGTCCTCGTAGGCAAAAGTTGGAATTTGAACAACAGGTTTAACAATTTCTTCTTTTTTAAACATTCTAAACCAAAACTCATAATGAAAAATATTAGATGATTAAAAGATTATTAAAATATTTAATCAACTTTATAGTTATATTTTTAGAAAAAGGTAATAAAAGTTTCGTATCATAATGTAAGAGTTTTTTAAACATAAAAATCTACAAAGAAGAAGCGCAAATTCACGAAGAGAAATCAGAGACAATAAAAAATCTCACTTTCTTTCTTCTCTTTACACGATTTATTTTCGCGCCTCAATAATTTGTAAATCCGCAAGGAAGAATTCATCTTTCATCATCATTTGTTTCAGTTCCGTTTTTGCAACTTCCTGACAAAATCACAAAGATAACTCTTATTTCAATCTCGTTATTTATACCATATTGTTAAAACATATTACAATAGACATTCATAATCTAAAACTCTTAATTAAAATCCAAGCATGATGTCAATGCCGGGAGAGAAATCAGACCGAAAAAAGGAAAAGGCTCCATGCAAGGCCTGTTCAGATTTTAAAGATTGGGCCAAAGATATGACAGTGAAGGTATTAAAACTAGTGATTGAATATTCCTTCTTGCTAATAACATTCAATTTTAAATTCGCATATTTGGATAATTCAATTCTTGATATCATTTTACGACTTTAGAAAGAAAATTGTCCTCTTGATCGCGAGGAACTCGGAAATAACACATGGTCATTACTTCACACGATCGCTGCATATTATCCCGAACAACCTTCAAAACAAGAGCAGACCGAAATGACCATTTTCATTAAGCTCTTCTCAAAATTTTACCCATGTGGAGAATGTGCCAGTGATTTTCGCAGAGAGTAAAAACAATCTCGTTATTTAAAAGCCGTATATAATAAAATAAAAATAAAAAGATAATACTTTATTTTTTTCCAATTAGCCTGACTGAAGAAAAGCCGATAACAAGTACAAGAGAAGGCCTGTCACAATGGCTATGTCGAATGCACAATAAAGTGAACGAGAAACTCGGGAAAGAACCCTTTGACTGTTCAAAAGTTGACGAGCGTTGGCGAGACGGATGCTAAACTTTAGAATGAATAATACGGCCGCTTTTTAGATTTTAATTTCTTACAAAAAACGAACCAAATACAATTCCAATATTCATTATCGTGACAATGAAACAAGTTTACATTATATAGAATAAAGCACTTTTGAAAACCTAAAATTGCAAAAATTGTCAAATCCTTTTTACCTAAAGAAACTTTCAACTGCATCTGTATTAAAAATAAGGGCCACGTGCGATTTTTTTTATTCTGGGGCATATCGAGAATTTCAATATTAGCGAGTAGCTAAAGAGGAATCGTCTTGCTTCTAATGCTAGTTCATTTTAAGCGTTTCGGAGTGAAGCGGTGAGGATGTCGACGAAGCGTAAGGAAATTTACAAATATGAATCCCCCCATCCACTCTACGCCCTCAACTGGTCGGTTCGACCCGACAAGCGTTTTCGTCTCGCCATTGGGTCATTCATGGAGGAGTACAACAACAAGATTCAGATTGTTCAGTTGGACGAGGAAGTGAGTGAGTTCAAAGTGAAGTCGACGCTGGAGCACCCGTATCCAGCCACGAAGATCATCTGGATCCCAGACTCCAAGTCCATTTACCCCGACCTCCTCGCCACATCCGGAGACTACCTTCGAGTATGGCGAGCCGGAGAGGAGATCAAAATGGAGTGTCTTCTCAACAATAACAAAAACTCGGACTTCTGTGCGCCCTTGACGAGCTTCGATTGGAACGAAGTGGATCCGAATCTTATAGGAACTTCCTCCATTGACACCACTTGCACCATTTGGGGACTTGAAACACGTCAAGTGGTAGGGCGAGCCAATGTCAACGGACATGTCAAGACTCAACTAATTGCTCATGACAAGGTAGGGGATTTTATTCTATTGAACAAACGAACATTCAATTATAAAATTTACCATTTTTGGTTCTCTGGTTCTTCCACTGATAGCTCTTTAAATTTTTTCTAGCCTAATTGTAAAGTCACGCCTTTCATTTATAAAATTAACTAAACGTGTTAAATATTTTTCCTTTTTAGGAAGTTTATGATATCGCCTTTAGTCGAGCTGGAGGTGGACGAGACATGTTCGCCTCTGTGGGGGCAGACGGGTCAGTGAGGATGTTTGACCTTCGACATTTAGAACACTCAACTATCATTTACGAAGACGCAGGACATGTGCCACTTCTCAGACTTGCCTGGAACAAGCAAGACCCCAATTTCCTCGCCACCATTGCGATGGACGCCTGCGAAGTCGTAATCCTTGACGTTCGAGTCCCTTGTACTCCAGTCGCTCGTCTGAATAACCATCGGGCTTGTGTGAATGGACTTGCCTGGGCCCCTCATTCGGCTTGCCATGTCTGTACAGCCGGAGATGATCACCAAGCATTGATATGGGACATTGCAGGTTTTTTTTATTAATATTTTATTGATATTAAAATCTAATTCGAAACTAATTGTAAAAGCCTTTGTTCTATAAATTCTTAATTTTTAACTATTCTAAACAATTGTTTGTATGATTCTTAGGAATGCCAAGAGCAATTGAAGATCCCATCCTAGCTTATACAGCAGCTGAGGGAGAAATCAACCAAATTCAATGGGGAGCCACACAACCAGACTGGATAGCAATTTGCTACAATAAGTCACTTGAAATCCTAAGAGTGTAATCATCTCAATTCCTTTCTGTATCATATTATAGTGTCAAAAAGTTTCTTCGTGCTTTAAGGGTTAAAATAGGTTTTATTTACTCGTGAGAATAATGATTTATTACGATACGACTCACACGGGTCTGGAAATCCCAAATGGACCTTTTCTTGAAAAAAAAGCATCACCAGTATCAAGCATCTATGACTCACTCATCGTCAATAGATTTTGTACATTTGTACCAAGGATAAGATTAGATTTAGATAAATTATGATAAATGAGACCATGTTTTTGTAACTTATTTTTGTCGATTTCTCGCTTATATAGGATCTTGTATTCAATTACTCGCAATATACATACATGTATAATATTATTTGTGTTTTAACTCCGTTTGTAACTTATATTTTTAACTCTTTAAAAGTATTTATTTATGTTCCGTAAATCGTCATATATATATATAGAAATTTTGGGTTTTTAAAATTAAGTCTTATCCATTTTAAGGTTAGGTTAGGTTATTTTAACAAAGAGATCAAAGATGAAAATTATGAAAAGAATGACTAATTTACTTGTTTAATACATCAATTAATTGTATTGAGTATCATTCTGGTTTCACCATTACTCAAAATCTAACCTTGTAGACTTTTTTAAGTTAAATATTGAGTTTACATCAATTTGATATATGAAATACCAATGTATGCATTCAAATTGAGAAATAAATTCATTCTTGTCAACCTTCATTTTATTATCATTTGCATCTTATAAAAACGAATAATTTAACAATCATTCATCAATTCACCATCATTCTTTAAATACTACATTAGAGCTTCCGCTACATTTCATTATCATTACAATATCATAGTTTTAATTACAATGTATAAAACTTACTTGTATAAATTGTAATATTCATCTTCTTTTATTCATCTCATAATGTCATAATACATAAGCAGAGATGAATGCCAAATCTTAATAATGTACCTAATTAATGTAAATCATTAATTCTTATTTAAACAATACAATCATTTACATAAATCCACACAATCCTGGCTCATCGTTTCTTTTTTGCGTATTTTTTGCAGTATAAGAAAGCACGAGGGCATCCTAGTCAGTTCAATAGAAACAAAAGGTGGCAACGGGATGAGTGGATGAGGCAGACAGACTCTGTGTTGTTCTCGTTGGGGCACGTAGTGTTTCTGTATAGGGATTTGAGGACGGCTTATCGATCTGCTACTGCGCTCGCTCTTTTCAAAGGGTCGAGGATATTTTCCAACATGGAAAGTCTCCGGGAGCAGTTGATGATCAACCAACTGATCTCGGTCACCGGAGTGCCCCGAGATCAAGCCAAGTCGAGTCTCATCAAAGCCAATTGGATCTTCGAGGTCAGTTTCCCTACAAGGACTCCCCGCACGCACCTCCCCCACATAGTCCTAAATGTAAATAAAGAGATTTTGTGATGTGCAGAGAGCCGTGAGTAATTTCTTCCAAGAGGCGCCAGCGACCCCGCCGCTCCAGCAGAACACAATCCCGACAGTCATACAGGTAATCCTGACCTTTTGCCCTTCATTCATCCTTCCTTTGGGTTCATATTATTAAGAATTAATAAAAAAAATCATTCACCTTCAACTCGCTCTGTGTGTGTATGCAAATTTGATGTGAGGAGTTGCGCAGTGGGGCCCTCGGTGTTATTGTTTTGATTTCTTCAAGGACTTTTCCCCTCTTCTTCCCTTCTCAAGCCCAGCCCTTGCCCTTTCCCTTCAAATGACCGGATATGGGTAATTTGAAGGGCAATCGAGCGGATTAGGGCCAATTGGAGAAGTTGGTCCTTCCAGAGAGCCTCTAATCTCTTTTTGTAATCCCTTTCTACTATTTTTACTACGAGAGGTCTTTATACTACGAGAATCTTTTTACTACGTCTGCACCTGCCGCAAGCAATTCACTTGCAATTCATTCACAGATTTCAGACCATTTTCATGTAAACTCCTTGATTAACCCAAATTAAGCTTTTTATTTCTCCTTCCTATTGAATGACCATCATCATGATTTTGACTATATTAGGGTATTATTTATTTTTTTCCAATTTGAAATGCATATTAGATTTGTTTCATGGTGGATGATTTTTATATGAAAGATGAAGAGATGTTTGTGATGAGAGTATTGAGTGGAAGAGATGAGTTTTGAAGGGATTGAGAATAAAATGTTTTGAATGATTGTTCTAGACCCCTTGTAATACTCCGGCGACTCCACCGAACTTTCCTGAGGCTCTCACCGCGTTTAGCAAGATGAGTGTGGAGAAGAGCGAGTCGTGCCATCATCACAATAGTAGTAGTAGTAATAAATTTATTGTTAGAAAAGAGAGTAACAACAGAGTCGTTTGCAGCGAGTTACAAGCAAGACAATCGGATCATAACGAAAAGATGAATAAAGCGTTAGATCTCTTGTAATTGGTTTTCTTGGAGGGGAGGAGCGGTTCGGTGGGGCGGTTGGGCACGGTGGGCCAGGAAAAGTCGAACCACGATGATCAAGAGACCCAGGAAAATGAGGAGTCCTGCGGTGACGAGGAGAAAGAACTGTTCGGACTTCCCGATCTGGCAGAGCCCGATGATGAGGACGATGAGTCCAGCGAGGGGGAGGAGCACGGAGAGTTGAAAGAAGAGCCTGTTGCCTGCCACTTGTCGGCTCTCCGTCGCGGCCGCGGCGGATCCAGAGCCTGGACCAGCGGGCGGGCGCAAGTGGAGGGAGAGCTTCGAGGCCCGGTTGAAGTACCCGATCCCCGTCTTTCCCCCCACGGAAATGGCCGGCATCGCTCCGATCACTGCAAGAAAGGGTCAAGGCTTCGGGTCGGTCACTCCTCTATCTGAATCACGATCTGTGGAGGCGGAGGGCCGCCGGGGGCAACGCGCGGGGACTTGGGGGCTTTTATCTCAGGGCCCAGGTCACTGGTCGTGGATCTAGCCAGCCGTTGGCCAGATTTGGTCCGTCCGAGCCGAGCCTCGACATAGCGAGTCAGCTCCTTCTCCTCCCGCCGCCCATAGATCCGGTCCAGGGCCGAGAGGAAGATCCCAAGGAGGAGGCAAATGACCCCCGTCCCCTGCACGGACCAACTGGTTAGAATCTCGCCCGCCCGCCTAGAGGTTATTTACATACTAGAAGCTCTGGAAGCTCCTTCTTGTTCCCGGGAAGGAAGGCGGAGACGATGAGGAGGAGCGAGATGAGGAGAAACACCATCCCCACATGACCCATTGTCACCGTCCCCAGGATCTAAAGACATGAAAAGGAGGTTCGATCGCATTCCAACATTCTCGCCAATCTACATTTGATTATAACATAAAGGTGTGCACACGACATCCAGAAACGGCTCTTGAGTGTATTTAAATATTTTATCTCTTCCAAATATGCATAATATGGAGGCAAAATCATTCTCGTGTGTGGGTGGAAATCAAGAGAGACGTTGGGTTCAAACGATAAATGTTTTATTATAATGAGAATTTAATAATATTAAAATGTGCACATGCTCCATCGAACATAATGAAATTCAACGTGTGGAAACACTTGCAGCTCACTACCGGACTCGGGAGGAATGTAGGTCATTGAACATAAAAGTAGGGAGGGGGAGAGACGTCTGTGTTTGCAGAGTGGGGCCGCCAGAACGGCGAGGAAGAGACAAGGAACAACAGCCAAGCAAAAAGAAGAAAGACACAAGGCGACACATAAATAGCGTGAGCCAGGAACAGACCTTTCACGACACTTAATTTCAATACAAGGGAGTTACGCAGGCAAGAGAGTGTGAAACTGTGCGAATCTCATACACTCCAAGACCGAGCGTGTATGTGAGCGAGGACGAGGGAGGCTAATGAGTGCATGGGAGTACGAAGAAGGCGGGAAACGGAGACCTGGTTTGGCTGAACCGGGGCCATGGCGACGGACCCATGGGACGACCGTCGCCCGCGTCGCTTCAAGTCTTGTTCTCGACGCTTTCGCTGTCGCTTGATGGCAAGGGCACTCTGAGCGCTGATCCCGTGCATGTCGACCAAGATGGCGGCGGATCGATGGCCTGCGCGCGCAAAGAAACCCGCCCCGACCGCCAACCCCTGACCAAGGGGACCCGGGCCCTAACCCCCCCGCCGTCCCGCCTCTCCCCTCCTGGACTCCCCTCGGGGGCAGGGGCCAAGGGTCAACGTCCCGCCGGACGCCCTCCGATCCTCTCGTCCCATGACTCCTCCGGACTCACTTGTGCTCAGGTTCTACTTGTTCCTGGCATGGAAAGCAGCGTCTTGTCCCGGTGCGAGCTGGTCGCACAGCCGAGCTCTTGGGTCCCTCTTCTCGTCCGTCCGCGTCTCGCCCGGAGTTGTCCTGTGGAGGAAGTTCAACCTGTTAGGGCCTCGGTCGTTGCGCCGTTGTTCCGGTGGGCGGGTGCGGAGGGAGTGATGGGAGGGGGAGCCGGGAGGTGGCGGGCCGGGAGACCGGCCGCCACACCCGCCTCGTCCGTCCGTCCCCTTTTCATTCATAAAGCCCCTCGCCGCCCCTCCTCTCCCCCTCGTGTACTCCGGGATGGAATTCTTCTCCTGCCGGCTCCCTCGTTGCCACCTCCTCTGGACGACGAGGAATGAGGGCGGCCGGCGGCCCAGCCGGCCCAAACCCCCACACACCACCAACTCAGCCTCATGCCTACCCAGAGAGAGATTTGGTCGCTGTTCAAGAGGTCAAATTCCTCTGCCATAGCCACATTCCTTCTCTCGTGAGCTCTTGGGGATGGGCCATTCAGAGTCTGATTACAGGGCGAGCAGGTCGCTCCGATCACTCTCCCCGCCCGGCCCCCGCATATGACCACGTCGCCCAGCCAAGGCTGCTCTCCTGCCTCCGACCGACCCTCCGAGCCTCGCTCCGTAAGTGCCCGTCTTCCCCCCGCCTCGCCGCCCACCCAGTCCACCTCCATATTTTATACATGGGAGTGGCGGGCGGGGCGGCGGCGGCGGCCCTCCGCCCCTCCACGACCCGCACTCCTGACTCATCTCGTCGCCCTGGGTGGACCTGAAGTCTCTCCAGCCCGAATTCCGTTCCGGCCATTCCCCCGGCTCGTGCAGACCTCGTCGTTTAGCTCGCCATGCACACGCCCTTCCGACTCTGGTTTTCACAATGGTCTGCCAGATGGGTTCTACTCTGAGATCATTGTGAAAGCTGATTTCGGGGTCGTGGTTCTCGGCGGGCTTGTCCAGACGGATCCTCGCGGGAGCCTTGATGCTGGGGTCTGCCACGCCTTACACCGGCATGGATTCCTCCGTGTGGACGAAGTAGCACCAGCGCCTGCCGCTCCCTCCTATACACATCCCCAACCAACTCCTCGGTCGACACGTAGTCATCCAACCGGCCACCGATGTCATTTATCTTTCCCAACCTCTTGGCTCTCCAGACTCCAGCCTCCTTCATGCCGCGATTCCAATGAACAACCCGTTGTTGAATAAAGATTTTTATTAATATTGAAATGTGTTGTATAATAATGCAAGGAATGTTGGTCG
The DNA here is from genome assembly GCA_009869795.1 of Neelides sp. FZ-2019. Lineage (NCBI taxonomy): Eukaryota > Metazoa > Arthropoda > Collembola > Neelipleona > Neelidae > Neelides > Neelides sp. FZ-2019. Next base: position 101,182 of record VJMY01000103.1, read on the forward strand.
TTGTTCACTGCTCCTCGTTCTCGTCCTCGTTGCTCACGATGGAGTCGTCCCCCGTCCCCGAGCCTCGTTTCATCCGGGACAAATTGAGGGACGTGCTGGTTCCCCGCCTGGGCAAAGAGTCGACACACTTAGATTATTTTTAACTCGGCTCCAACTCTCACTCGCCCATTTACATACATTTCATCTCGCCCCAACCGCCTCTCCCTCCTTCCCACAAGTCCCACACACACTCCCTCGTCTAGACAGGGCCAGGTCCCGAGGCAATCCTTACCACATCAGAGAGATATGCCCGCCTCCCATCTCACACCACTCCCCACTGTCCTCCATCTACATATCAATCATATCTCTCCTACAAATATCCCCCTACACTAATTAATACGTCCCAAAGACCCTATTTAAGGCTGAAAAGAGGGAGCCGACACTCCCGTCCCCACCAAGACCTCCATCATGGCTCCAATAAACTCCTCTCTATCTCTAAACTCAACTCTCAACTCGACTCGACTCTCAATGAATGAAAAGAGTACCAAGTACAATGATCATGACTTGTTGGGACTTGTGGAACGAGATAGGAGCCGGAGGTCCATTCAATTGGTTGGCGATAAGCGGTCGAGAGCTCTTGCTCCTTTGCATAATCCCACTGACCTGACTTTTGACTTGAGCATGGTTAGCTCGCGGAGGCTCGCCTCGTGAGACTCCTGAGAGTCCTCCAGGTCTCGCATGAGCTTCCGCTTCACGGCCTTCTCCTTGCTGATCTCCTCCTCGGCCTCGTCCAGCTGGCGCTTCAGGGCCTTCACCCGCGCATTGACCTTGTCCACCGTCTCGCGGCTCGCGTCCGAGTTCCGCCGCTCGTCCTCCAACTGGAGCATCAACTCTTTCAGCCGCTTGTCCATCCGCCTCGCGTTCTTCTGCTGGACCAGCCGCTCCTTCGACTCCAACTCCAGGCCCTCCTCCAGCTTCTCCACCTTTTGCTCCAAATTGGCAATCACGGCCTTGTTCTTCACCTTCAAGTTCGTCTCGACCTCGTGGAGCTTGAGCTTCAACTCCTTGTTGAGCTTCTCCAGCACGCTCTTTCCATTGTCCAGCTTGGCATTGAGGGCCTTCTCCGTCTGGAGCTCCCCTTGGCAGGTCTCGAGCGTGAGGATGCACTTCCGGGCCCGTTCATTCAATACCTCCATGTTACTCTGCTCCTCCTCGAGCTCTTCCTCGAGGGAGGCTATGCGAGCCTCGAGTCGTCGCTTATCATCTATCAGGAGCCCGCCCTTGCTCGACCACCCATTCAGCTCCTCACTCAACTCTTCCCTCTCATTCTCCAAGTTGCGTTTCTGGCGCTCCAAACTGCTCATTTCCTCGTTCATGGCAGCCAACTCGGCCTCAAGGGCCTTGGCCTTCTTCTCTGCCTCCTTGGCCGCGGCCAGGGCATCCTCCCGTCCAGCTCGACTCTCCTCGGCATCCCTCTGATAGTCCTTCATGGTCCCTTGGAGCTTCTTCACCTGCTTCAACAGCTCCTCCTTGAGCTTGAAGTTGAGCTCACATTGGGCCTGGAGCTCCTGGAAGTCAGACTCCATCTTTTTACGCGCATTCACCGCAGCTGTCCGGTTCTTCCTTTCTTCGTCCAACTCGCTCTCAGCGTCCCTCAACTGCTTCATAAGCCCCTTCTTCTTCTCCTCAATGGACTCCTCTTTCCCGATCAAGTCTCGCTCGTACTGAGACTTCAGAGCCTGCATGTTCACCTCGAGTCGGAGCTTCGCATCTTCGGTCAATTGGAGCTCGTCCTCTAATTCCTCGATCTGAGTCTTTTGCTCGGCGAGTTGACTCTCCAGGGTTCGTTTCTGCTTCTCGAGCTCATGCACATTTTTGTCGGCCGTCCCTTGGGAGTTGATGAACTCTTCGAGCTCATTCTGAAGATTCCGCTTCCCGCGCTCTAGCTCTTCAATGAGAACGGACTTTTCCTCCAGGTCTCGGTTGAGGCTCAAGAGTTTCGTTTCCTTCTCACGAGCCTCGCGCTCCGCATTGTCCTTCTCGAGAGAAAACCTCTCGCTGATTGCCTTCTCCTCCATGAGGATTTTGTCAAAGTTCCGCTGCTTCTTCTCCAACTCCATCACTTTGGCCCGGTTCACCTCCATGTCAATGCTCGAGTCCTCGAGCTCTTGGGAGAGTTTCTTCCTGGACTTGTCGAGCTTCTCGTTCGCGAGCATCAGCTCCTCGTTGTTCTTCCTCAAGAGCTCGTTCTCTTTTTGGAGCTTTTTAAGGTTAGCATCGTAGCTCGTAGCGACGTTCGAATCGTCCTCGGCCTTCTTTTTAAGTACTTCCACCTCTTTATGAAGATTCCCAATGACTTTCTCGTTGTTCAGAAGCTTCTCCTCGAGGTCCTCCAATTGCTCAACCAAGTTTTGATTCTCTTGCTCCAGTTGTTTGGCTCGGCTCGTGAGGGACAACTTTTGCCTCGTCTCGTCCTCCAACTTAGACTGGACTTCAGAGAGCTGAGACTCGAAGTTCTCGAGCTTCTTGAGAGAGAAGTTGGCTCGGCTTTCAGTCTCCTCGAGGGCTGAGTTCAGAGAGTCGATTTCTTGGTTTTGTTTCGAGTTCTTCTCTTGGAGGTCCGTCCGAAGTCGCTCGAGCTCAACCACTTTGCTCGAGACTTCGCTGAGCTGGACTTCGAGGTTCTTTCGTCTCCGGTCGTTCTCGTTCTTAGAGTTCTGGAGATTCTTGAGCTCATTGGCCAAATCGGCATTTTCTGCCTCAAGCGTCTGCTTCTGCTTCTCCAACTGGGCTTTTCCTTTCTTCCCAAGCTCAATCTGCTCGACAATCTGGCTCATTTCCTGGGAATGTTTGTGGCGAAGTTCTTGGATGGAGGACTCGTGAGCTGTTGCTTCGTCTTCTAAGCTCTTCTTCAGAGCCGCGAGCTCTTGTTCTCTTTTTGTCCTGAGCTCTTGCTGGGCGGCCGTGGTGTCCAAGGAATCCAGGAGCTCGTTCTTAAGGGCTTCCAACTCCTCGTTTAAGTCCCGCTTGACCTTCTCGGCCTTGGACCGCGCGGCCTTCTCGGACTCAAGGTCCTCTTGGATTTCCGCCACTTGGGACTCAAGTTCTCGGATGGACTTGAGCGTGGCGGCTCGCGAGGCCGACTCCTCATCGATCTTTGTCAAAAGGGTCGTGATCTCCTCGTCTTTTTTGGCCAATTGGAGTTGAGTCTCTTCGATGAGGTTGCGCTTTTCTTTGATCTCATCCTTGAGGTCAGAGAGCTCAGCCTCGACCTTCCTTTTCTGTCGCTCATTCTCTTGCCTCAGGGAATTTTCCTTCTTGAGCCGCTCTTCGAGGTCTGACATCCCGGTCTCATGCTTGGACTTGAGTTTGTGCAAGTGCTTTGACTTTTCCTCTTCTTCGGCCAGGGCTTGACTCAAGTCGTTGTTCCGCTCCTCCAACATCTTCTTCTCTTTCCCCAATTTGGCATTGGAGTCTTCGGCCTGAACGAGGTCTTCCTCCAGCTTCTTCATCTTGGCCTCGATGTTGACCTTTTCCAGCTGGAGCTTTTGCCTCGATCCCTCCTCCTCCTCGAGTTGCTCCTCCAAGTCCTGGATGTTGAGCATGAGCTTTTTCTTCTCATTGTTGAGAAGAGCACAGCGTTCCTCTTCCTCCTCAATCCGAGCTTCCATGTCATGGAGGATTTCCTCGAGCTCTTGCTTCTTCATGGCCAAGCGAGCCCGCATCTCTTCAGCCTCAGCACAGAGCTCCGTCTCGGCCTGGAGTTGCTCGGCCAACATGTTCTTCTCCTCGAGAGCCTGAGTCAATTTGAGCTGAGCTTCCGAGACCGTCCTGGCCGAGTTGTCAAGTTTGTCCTTGATGGTCTTGAGCTCCTCGTCCTTGAGGGTCAACTTGGCCTCTTGCTCGGTCACCTGAAGGAGCGGCTTGACCTTCGTGTACAATCGCCACCATTGCCAATTGCGGAGCTTCAGGTACGCTGTGCAATTCCGTTGGATGATTCGAATCGCATTGAGCTGTTGAACTCGCTTGTTGAAGTTACGACGAGCGAGGAGGCCGCGACAGACGGCTTGGAAGTTCACAATGAGGTCAGTGATTTTGAAGTCGCGCTCTTCTTCGAGATGAGCCAAGACCCCGGCACGGAAAAAAATCTTTGATTGCCCAATTCGGAAAAGGTTCGTGTCGAGTTCCAAGGCTTGGATCTGTCAAAAAGTATTTAATTAGTAACAAAATAAATAAATCCTAACTTAGAATTTTAAGAAAAATAAATCTCATGAAAAAACAAACAATTTTTTAAAGCTATTAATATGCAATTACATATGATTATAGATTTCTTGAATAAATAAACATTACCATTTTTTCGCATGCTTTCTTTCCATCCATGAAGCCTTTAGGAATGACGTTCGGAGTGAGCAATTCGTATCGCTGACGGAATTCCTGGAATGGAATTCGATTGGGAAACCCTTGTCGGCAAATACGAATTCCTTCCAGAACACCATTGCACCGAAGTTGGTCTAATACTAATGGCGCATCAATTTTACCGGATCTGGGAAAAGAGATGATTTGTTAGTTTGTTTGATCCTAGCATGCTGAGTTCATTTATTGTTGAGTACACCTACCTCTTTTCGTGGTTAGGAATGATACAGCGGACAAAGTTAGGATTTGTATTCCTGAGGGTGATCATGAGTCTAGCGAGTTGTTCTTTGTAAAGCTGTGAAACCGTCCTGAACATTCCTTTTCGCGTCCGAGCTCCAAATTGTGTATCCGACATGGCCTGTTGCGCCATCCCAACAATCTCGGCTATTCAAAACATTCATTCATAATTTGAGTCAAATTCCTTCATTTATTAATCTAAAGCATGAAATTTGACTTACCGTCTTTCCAAATTTGAACAACAAATGGATCTTGTGAGGATTGAAGGAGCTGAACAACATTTTCATTAAGTGGATCCATATTCTTCATCAACCACTGAGAAGCACTATAGTCAACCTAGAAGACAGAAAAATTAATTTTTATTAATTCAATCTATTAATTATTAAAAAAAATAATTAATTAATTATGACATTTCCTCTATGATTTTTTAGCTAACTTACTTTTCCAGCATAATGAAGAATGGCAAAATCGGCCTGACCACGGAAATCAGTTTTGAAAAACTTTCCATGATTGGAATGGGCAGATGCAAGCTTCTCGGTAAAGCTTTTGTCTGTGGCTTTTGGAAACCAACATTCCTCGTCAAGTAATGCTAAAATACCCATCGGCTGTAATCAAAACAAATTGACATAATTAGAAACTTGAATACTAAATGCCCATCATTGCATATAGATTAATTGTAATTAATTAAAATGAAAATTTAAAAAAATTATACCATTTCAATTTGAATTAACGTTCTGTTTGTTTACCTTTTCAATGAGATCTATCGTTGGTTGAAGATCCAGACCAAAGTCAATGAATTTCCAGTCGATCCCTTCTTTCTGATACTCCTCTTGTTCGAGAATGAACATGGTGTGGTTGAAGAGCTGCTGGAGCTTCTCATTGGTATAGTTGATGCAGAGCTGCTCGAAGGAGTTGAGCTCGAAGATCTCGAATCCCGCGATGTCGAGGATGCCAATGAAAGAGGCTCCTTGCCGCTTTGTACGATCCAATGAACGGTTGATCCTGTTCACGAGCCAACGGAACATCCGCTCGTAACAAGCCTTGGCGATGGCTTCCACAGCGAACTCAACCTATCCCAATCACATGTCAATTCCCAACTTGTTTTCACCCTCCATAAAAATGTACAAATTAGGAAGTGAAGCAGTTTATTATCCTTTTTTCATCAACATCTAATAAGCGAGAAATCATCACTAAATAAATTATTATGTCATCCGGCTTTCACCTGTTCCTTGGTCTGGGCTTTCGTGACGTGGTCGCGGCCGACCTTGATCCGTGGACGGAGAAAAGCTTTCGTCATTTCGCTCACATTGAGCCCAAGAAGGTGAGCGACCTTCTGAGCAACTGTATTGTCTGGCAGCGTGGCCTGGTCGCTGTTCCTCTCCTGCTTGAACTCCAGGTTTCCAAAGTGGAGGACGCTGGAGACGACGCGGAAAATGGCGCTCAGGTCCTCGGCCAACATCCCCATGATCTCCATGGACTGGAGCGTGGACGTGAACTCCAGGATGTCATCCACGCCCGGGACGGGTAAATTCCCATTCGAGAGAAAATGGTACGACTTGGCATCTTCCAAAATATACTCTTCTGCAAAGAGAACCAGTAATTAATTCCCGCTGTGGCTCTCCGACTCCTCTCCGCATCCTTCCGCCTGCTTAACTCCGTCATCCTCTTTCTTACTTTTCTTCTCTCCAGTCACTCCAGCCAGGAGTTGGTAGAAAATATGGAAGCTCCGTTCATCCTTCGCTTGTCTAATGGCTCGGGATTTCTCCAAAAGATACGTTTCGATATTGGCTCCAGCGATATAGCCGGAAGCATCAAAATTAATACGAATAAACTTCCCCTGTAAAAACACACCATATAGCCGTTCCATTATACACTCCAAGATTAAGAGCTTCTATTCTTTAAAACAAAGGGGCTCATCTGGTGGCATAAGGCATTTCGTGCCCCTTTGCCTCATACACATCACATGCCTTTGAGTATTTATGAGGAATGGGAATGTCGCAACTTATCATTATTGTCAACTCAAAAAAAATCATGATTATATTATCCGCTCCAATGTACCACCAACAAAGAAGAATGCTCAGCAGACGGAGTTTGGGTAATGAAATTCTGGTACATGAGGAGGCCAAAGGAGCGATACGATCATCAACACTGAGTTTCTATTCATCATAAAAGCTTCAAAGGAATTCTCTCATGACTTCAAAGACCGCACGTTCCATTGGTTTGATAATTTCTCAAATAGCAAATCAATTCACATTTAAAAGTACATTTACTAGCATCACTCACTCGAGTTGCGACCAATTGGGAAAGTGAAAAGGGACAATTAATAATTGGATTGGAATGCCCGAGGTAGGCATACATCATCATACTATTCCCTACTTGAGCGTATATTATGTCTATCCGTTGGTGTGTGTGTGGAGGGGTGCGGTAATGGGGACATAATAAGACTCATCACCGTTCCCATTCCTCCTCGGGTGAGTAATGAGCTCTTGGGTGAAATGGAGAGGGGTGAGGTGGAGTGAGAGGAAGTGGCTTACAAATCGGGAGGAGTTGTCATTCTTGACAGTCTTCGCGTTCCCGAACGCCTCGAGGATGGGGTTCGCTTGTAGGAGTTGCTGTTCCAGCTCGCCCTGCACAGAGGAGAATAAATTCCCTTAAAACGTCAAACTCCCATAGGTGGGGGAGTAAGAAGATGATGGGAGAGTATTAAGAGTAGTCGAGTATATAAATATAGTCGAGTTAGAAAGAGAGAAATATTTGAAAAGTATGTGTGGATGTGAGTGTAAATATAAACTTACAATGTTAAACAACTGGCTCGGCTAAACATCAACCATGCACATGCAAAGAGAGATAAAAAAGACTAAAGAAGAGAGGCTAGTGGTCTACAAAGCTCATTAATCATCAATTACGTCATCAATTGTATTATAATTGTATTCTTGTGTGTGGGAACCCATGAACCGGGAGTTTAGTTTAATTCGGGAGGAGACTTACAGTGGAGTGGTGGGATCGGGGCTTGGAGGCCGCCACAAAGGCCAGGTACTGGATCACCTTCTTGGTGTTCTCCGTCTTCCCGGCGCCCGACTCCCCCGTACAGAGGATCGACTGGTCCTCTCGATCTGCACGAGGATCAAACGTCCTTACATGGTCACCTCTCTCCCATGCCCTTACACGGTGCGGAGGGCTTTTGGCTCTCCTTTTGCCCCTACAAGGACTCACCTTGCAACATGGATCGGTAGGCTGTGTCGGTGATGGCGAAGACGTGCGGAGGCACCTCGTGCCGCTTCTTCCCTTTGTACAACTCCATGATCTTCTCGGTGTAAATCGGGAGTTTCTTGTACGGGTTCACCACGACGCAGAAAAGCCCCGAGTAGGTCTAGGGAAAACAATCCAAGCTCAGTCATCATATCATGGTTCGAAGAAGTGAGGGATCAACTCGGTTCATTACACTCTCTCGAATAGACGAGAGAAGCGAGTTGAGGCTCTTTGTGCCCAAATAAGGGAGCGACGTGAAAGGGCCATCCTTACGTAAATGAGGCCAGAGTAGTATCGGTCCTTGATGTTGTGGAGGACGGAGGCTTCGTTGAGACAGGTGAGTTCTGCCATGTCCTCCACCTTGTCAAACTTCGGAGGATTCATTTTCTGGATATCGTCTTTGTTCACCATGATCGTCTTCGACGTCTCCACGATCTCCACCTGCACCTGCTCTCCTTTCTCCGACTAATAACAAAGAACAATCCCATGTCATGCATCAAATCCCAGCTGCCCAGTTCCACAAATCCTCCTCCTACTAATTTCAAATCAAAAATCCGGAGCACCTGGATTTTCAAATCCGCAAACTGTCAAATTTTTGGCGGTTCGAATCTTTTCAATTTTTACCTTGATTCCTGCTGAAACAAAGCCGGCACTCTCGTGGGGAACCCACACCAGCCTCTTTTGCGTCCATTCTGCTTGGCTCGCCGGGTCGTTGATCACGTTCCGGTCAACAATGAGGTACTTGAGGTCAGGGTCTGACCTGTCAATTTTCTCCTCTACTGCAACTGACATGTTGTCAGTTGAAAGGCACTTTTGGCACTGAAGCCTTCCTCTGGGTGTGGTGGAATTCTCCTCAGATCCCAGTGCACCCAACCCCCGTTCGATGGCGCCCTCCCGCCCCCAACCCTCTCGCACCCTTCCACCTTCTTCCCAAGACAATCCCAATTCCCAAGACTTCCTTAAGACTTCCCAGCCCGCCTCGTCCTCCTCAGCGATGCTCAGGATGAGATTTGGGCGAGAGAGAGAGAAAGGCCTTTATTTGGCCATCTTGGCCGAAAAAAACTCCAAGTATGTATATTGTGTGCAAATATGGGAGTGGAAAGATATGTTTATTCAACACAGAAGCCGAGGGTCTCCTCGACGGCCATCGTCAGTTTCTCCTGAAAGATCTCTTTGAGTCCGTAGGGGGGGAGGTCGAGGCGGTTGAAACAGGTGTGGGCCTTCGGGAGAGACATCGGACTCGCTCCCTCCACGAGGTTGAGGGTGAACAGACGCGGGCTCGCATTGCCCTGTAGATTCTTAAACCCTTGGAGCGGAACCCGCGAAGAGCCCGTCACAAATTGGAGAAGTCGCGACTTCATCTCCTCATCGTACGAGCTCACAATTTCCCAGAACCACATCGCGATCGGATCGCTTGCGCTGCAATTCTAAAATAGCACAAAAAACATCTGTCAGTTAGGCCCAAGTCCATTCAAAGTCATTCAAACTCGAAGAAGAAACTCTCCGTGGGGAAAATCTCTCTTTGGGCACAAGGGATTTTACCTTAATACTCAAACAAGTTCTTCAAGGATGTTGAGCCAACTCGGAATCATCCCCATACCTCTTTAGCTTCACCATTTCCATTTTAATCTTAATTTACTCATCACTATAAAAGGCCAGCAAACAGAAACAAAATTGGAGGCACGAGCCTTGATTGGAAATGGAATTTGAGCATGCTACTTACACATTCGCATACCTTATTACAACTTAGTCGAATCGTCAATTGTGGTCGTTCCTTCCCTTTTACCTAACTGGCCAAATGAAGAGCCTCATTTAGAAATAAAGCCTTGCTTGTTTGGATTCACAGAACTTGTAACAATAATATTATCATCGCTCAGATTCCACACAATCCTAACTCGAATGACAATAGAGATATATCAATAAGTTTCTGTTTTGAATGAAAAATTAGTGTGCAAGAACAAGGGACGCACATTCTTTCAACGCATACTAATCGTAAGTAAGTATGAGAGCGAATATTAAAGAGAAAGTCTTTTACCAGGAAAATTCTTTATTTGATGAGTTGAGATAAAGAGTTCATTAAGTTCGCCATGTCCTAACTAGGTAAGGAGCCTTAATAGGACGAAAGAATGTATATGGTCTCGAACATCGGTTCCCATTTAATATGAATGGATGGATGATGGATGAAGCGTTTGATCAAATACCTTGTATCTAGTATTAGTTTTCCAATCCTCCACGTCGATGACTCCGATTCCGCCGATGACGAGTTCGAGTTCTTTCTCGTCAAAGGGGCGAAGGAGGTCGGGAGGAATGAGCTCGTTGAAGCCCTTTTGGAGGTTCAGAAACTGCTGCTCTATCTTGTGCGTGTATCTCCATGTTACGAACAATCTGTTGATCAAAAATGAACATTGGATATATCAAAGACCTTTTTGTCCTCACTCATTTTAGTAGACACTTTCAAGCTCCGTTTATTTTATTTTATTTGTGCACTAAGCTTCTTTGGATTTCCTAATTTTTCGCTCAAATCCGAGAAGAAATGATTTAATACAATTTATGAAATTATTTAAAAAATAAGTTAGTAATATAATTCTTCTTCATAGAATTCAATAAATACATTTTTCATGTTATTCGCAATTTTATCATTATCCAATTAGTTGGACTAGGCTGGTATGATAAAAATTAATCGTTATCTATTGTAGCCGAAGATAAGACGCATTTGAATAAATAATCGAAAGATAATAAGGACATACTTGACGTATTCGACTTTGTTGTCCTCTCTCAAAGGGATATCACGGCCACCGTCCTTTAGCTCGTGAGTTCGGACGAGACCGTACGAGTCGTCCTCGACTGTGAATGTCGTGTCGAGTGTAGACACGTTATTTTTTCTATAATGCGAATAAATCCATATCAGTTCAACATTTAAGTCCTAATTTGATAAATAATATGGTTATAAATAAATCAGAACATCGCCTAAGAAGTCCCAAGCTTAATGACTTTATTGCTAAAATTCTTAAATATTTATAGAGTAGAGAAAGAAAGAGTTTACAAAATCCAGGAGAGGCTTTGAAAGAGTTCTGGGTCAACGGACTCAATATCTTCAAGCTGAATCTGCTGGTTGAGGAGCATCTTATAGAAAGGGAGGGTGAAGCGGGCGTTTATCACGTGGCCATGAAAGAGAGACATGCCGAGTACCCGCCCCACAAACTGGAAATAGCTCAAGTGGTCCTAAAAAATAAAACGAACCATTATTCTATGCAGGATTTGAAATAAATTGTGTTGAGTTCAAAAATTAAAATTTTTAGAATATTAGAATAGTGACGATAAAACAAGAGATAAAGGTGAAACATGTAAACAGCTTTAAATATCAATTTTTGAAATTGTATTTTATCGTAAGAACTCACTGGGTTGACGGCTGACTCGGAATTGATCTGGACCGAGTAGTTGTCTGAGTAAAGGAAGAGGCCATAGTTGGGGTCAAGCATCTTCTCGGTGAGAATCTGAAGCCATTCTCGTGCAATTCCCCCGTAGTCTAAACCCTCTTCTCCTTTAAACTTAACCATCAGCCGCTTCCGCATGTCTTTTGGTCTCAGCTTTAATATCTGGCGGTAAGATTGCTGCAAAGAATAAAAAATTAACATTTTTATTATAGTATTTTTTAATTAAATCAAAGAAATCCCAATAACTTATCTTAACTCTTTAACACTAAAATTATAACTTATAAATATAATTATGATTATATTAATTATTTAGGAAAAATAATTTAGAAAAATAATAATTTGGAGTTAAAAAATAAAGGGCTACCTCAAAAACTTCGTTTCTGTCGATTTCGATACGGCAGTGGCCGGAGTTTGGCTGTAAGAGCTGTAGCTCGATTCGGAGGGCCTTCACTTTCGCCGTGAGATCCCTTTTATATTTGGGGAGGATCTCTTCTCTCCGGGGTTGGGGCACCGAGAGCGGTTGTTGCGGGGAGAGACGAGCTAGCTGCGGAGAAGCTAGATGCGTCACAGGTGGGGCCAACTTCAGGATCCGTGGATCTGTGAAATGGGTCGTCCGCGTATTATGATCCACGAAGTATCGCTTCCCGGATGGAGTTTGCCGCTGCTCCCATCCCGGTGGTAACGGTCCCGAAGGCTTGCTGTGGGCTGGCAAATACGGATGGTGCCAGGAGCTGGTCCCTGACGCCACGTGGAAAAAGTAGACCTGCCCTTGCCCAGTTGTGCGGATCTCATATCCTTCTGGTAATGTTCCTCTGGGACTCTCTTGCGCTGCTACAATTCATCAACAAACATTGAATTGAATAAGGAGGCCATTTGAATCCTTTTTATCTGAGATTCACATTCAATTGAACTCACAGTCAACACAGGAGACATTCCCCATTCTGTCAACTACAGCTACGGCAGGCCCACTCACGGTGTCCCTTGACATCAGACTCACTGCGATTTGACCCCTCACCGGCTCTGGGTCTGTAGGAGATGCCTTGCAAAGACTTAGGCTTTGAGCTGTGAAAATTATTTAAATAGTAAAATTAATCCTCCGAAACATTCAATATCTTTCGTAAAATTGTTTAATCTTTAATTAGTTATCTAATCTGAATAGATGTAAAAGCCAAATTCTTATTGTTAATATTTTTTTTAAAAAAATCCATTGTAAAGACATTTTTACCGTTGGTTATTCATTAATTAAAATATAGGAAAAATGGATAATAAATTCAACTTACGGCCTGCATCTCTCAGTCTCCCAACCGACTTCCCCATAATATGAACACAGCCAAGAAATCCCGAATGGGACGAATTTAACTTTTTTTGATTCCATACTGAGATTGTTATAGAGTCACGACTGGTTAAATGCCTAAAAATAAAAAAAATAAAGATAATGAATTGTCAATATAATTATGTATTTTGACAAAGAAAATTGTTGGCCGTATAAAAAATGAAACACTTGAATTGAAGGATTATCGAATTTTCCGATTTCATTACCCATAAGGAAACATGAATATAAATTATATATGAAAATTCATAAAGGCTTAAAGTTAGAAACTTACAAATCAAAATACTGATTCCAGGTTGGCTGTAAAGTGGATTTAACTGGCTCCGTTGAAAAAGTTTGGTTTGTTCCATCGACAGAGATTTTCGCGTAGGGATCAGGAAGTCCTATTAAAGGTCAAAAAATGATAATTACAATTATTTCAAATCCTTAAATTAAAATTAAAAATAACATATAACGTTATCATTTTACCCTAAACTAAACTGACAATTTGCTATAATGCCAAGTCCTTATATCTTCTGCCCCAATTAATTTAACCATATTATTAAATAAGGAAAAATAAAACGTTAATTTTAAATGAACAAAATTGGAAAGCGAGTGTAAAAAAGGCTATGAAATATGAAAAATGTTACAAAGTATTATAAAGGACAAGATATAAACAAGAGGAAAAAACACTTCCGGTCGTTAAGTCTAGACACGCTATCTTCCCTTTTATCATCACATTCCTCGACGCAAACATCAATATAAAAATATGATAAACCATACATCCATACATGTCCCACTGGAACATTTTCCATCTTAAAAAAGTCCTCAGAAAAATTGCCCGATTTTTACAAAATCCCCTCAAACGAAAGGGAAAGTCCAGCGGATTAAAGGAGAGGAAGCCCCAATGGGCAACTACTACGAGAAATACAATATAAATACACTTACGAAAGAAATCTTTTTTGACGAGATTCTTGGCTCCAAAAACTGTGGAATAAAAAGGATTAATTAAAGGATCTCGGCAGGGTTGGGCCTGGGGACTTACTTGTCACTCTGATCTTGAATTTCCTGTTGGGAGCCCCGGACATGTTTTGATCCCGAGTGTCCCTTGACCTCCCCGTGCTGAGGGTCGGGATGAGGGCTGGTGAGTCCCTACGTGTCCACCATCTCCCCTTCGCTGGCTGCCGTGGCTGTTCGGGCGAGGCAGTAGATGTCCCTTCCTCTCCCAACAGGTTGCTCTCTCTCCTCCTACTCCTCCTCCTTCGCTCAGTTCGTAGTTCGCTCCCCGAACCAAACCATCATCATCTATTCAACAGCTATCTCTTACATACACAAGGTTTAAAATATATTATTATTATGGCATCTTCTAATATATAGGATAGTTAGTACATGGATGGCATTAAAGAATAGATGCTCTTTGCTCCTTAAGTATAACAATCAAGTTGGTCTGTATAGAAGCCCCTTGACGTCATCGTGTTCTATAGACACTCACAGGCACGCACGCACTCGGAATCGCACACAAAGCTTGTGTTCTCCTCTCACTACATTGTTAATGCATTAAAAAGGCATATGCTGGGAGTATTAAGGCTCATTTACGTAATCCGTGATTGTAATAAGGAGCCGAGGCTCATACTTTTTAATAGCCGCAAGGGTGGCCCAACTCCACTTCCCTGCGCAAATAGGGCCAGTGGAGAGAGCCAGGAATTCTTCCTCACCCTTCATGCACCGCCAAAATGACACACTGGTCCTGCTGATCCTCGAGGAAGTTTATTTTCATGACATGAGAACTTGGAAGAGCAAAGAGGTTTTTTGTTTTCATTTCGCATTCCCCCTCATTCAACATGAGGAAATGATCCCAGCACTCATCTACAAAATCTTCATCATGGAATAGGAACCTCATGTGCGATTTATCTCACTTCTTCGCCTCTTCGAATAGATATTCAAAACCCATAGACCCACATACACATTGAAGAGTCGAAACTCAATAGGCCCATATAGATACATACAAGACCTCGAGTAAATAATATTGTATGTTCAATCCCCTTTCCACACCAAACAGCGGGTATTTTATTCACACACGGTATATATAAGTAAATCACATATTGATGTTAAACATCCTTTATTATAACTACCTCATATTATAGTTAACAGATGAAGTATTGTTGAAGTAAGCTATGAAGTGAGTACCCTAATAAATATAGAAAGAATAGATGATTCCAAAATAATAATAATAATTTCTATAATGTGAAATATTGCATGATATGAATGACATGACCAAGTTTGAAATAAAACTGGAAATTTTATTCACATTTCTTGGTATTTATTTATTTGCAGTGATATGATCCTTGACTGAAGATATGGCATATTCATATTATGAATATATGGCTATGCTACCTCTAATTTACATGTAATAGGCAATGTGTTATGATTATGAATTATGGTTTCAATCCAAGTGCAAAAACATTTGAGGCTTTTAAGATCTTGTAATTTAAATAAATATAATAAATGCAAATAAAATTGCTTCTCAAGACGTTTTTACTTTTTTATTGACTTTACAAATAAAAGCAATTAAATGATTATTTTTAATGAAATATGTAACAAATGTAATTCGTTGTAAAATTTAAATGTCATATTAGCATTTTATTAAAAAAAGTTTAAAAATCTTCCTAGATCCAAGAATTATACCTTATATTCCCTAAACTTATATTCTTATATTCATAAGGGCATAGGCTCAAACAACGTAAGCAAAACGTCATCAAAAATCAATGAGCATCTCCCCGCTTTCATATCAATTTTCCCGTCCCATCATTTCTTTAAACTCTTCTCTAACCCTACGTTAAAAGTCAAATTATTTAATTGAATTGATAAATTTATATATGTATACATAAATTATATACACATGGGATGACTTCACTCACTAACGATAAATCAAATCTATACTAATTTGAACTTCATGTATTGATTGAAAATAAATGGTAAAATAATACATTCGAATAATATCCAAAATAAGTTAAAATTCAAAAGTAAAGCAAAATTATTAGCAATATTTGAGGGGCTTTTATATGATTCAAAAGTATATTACATTAGAGCTAGAGCCTCCGGATTCATATAGATCTCACAACACGAATTCTAAAAGTGAGAGAGCAGCGATTGGAATTTGCTCTTATTGTGACAGTGGGTTTTAAATAAACTTGGTATAAAACACTTTTTCCATTTTCGCGAACTAGTGTTAAATTGGATAAAGGATATATGTATTATGTATAAAGATAGTATTGGCTGAAGAGTAGAATATATAAACAAATATAAAAGCCTATTTTCTCATCTATTCATCTATTATATGATTATATTCCCTATCATCAAGGGAAATATGTGTATGTAAGCCGCTACGGTGTACATCCTTATTCGAGTCTTTTTAAAAATAAATTCAGATCAACAACAAACCGCGAATAACCTTACATGTTTATATATGAAATTGATGCAAAAAAATTATTGTTATTTATTTAAATATGAGATTGAATATTCAGTAAATTCAATAATCATATCAATGTGAATTAAAGCTGATATGAATATATTTAAATTCATCTTCTCATGCCAAATCTCCCAGATAGAGTTTCCCCATTCAAAGGTTTAATAACAAGATTAAAAAATGTTTCACTTCCCACTCCCTAATGAGCTTGAAATAGCCCTTTTTCGCGACATTACGACACTGCACTCATCTGCAATGTCAATATTAATTAAACAACACAACAATGTCCCACTTCCTCTTCACTCACATTAGTACATTGGCAAATGTGAAATAATGAGTCGATGAATGAATTACAATAAAATACGTGATTATACCTTAAATAAAAAAAACCTTATATTCCATATAACACGAAAGGTAAAAACTAATCATTGTCATTATATGTTCATGTTCTATATTCATAAAATAATAACAATTATTATAATCTCAATCCCGATCCCAATGTATATGTGGTACCGTTTCATAGTAAGATCACGAAAAGACGTTTTTAAAACCCACCATAACTAAGAGTACATTTAAATATTTTTAAACTTTTGAAAACACATGTGTAGAAGGAACGTGTGTTCTTCGTACACATGTTTTTTACGTATAGAATCCTAATAATCTCCCTTCATAACCTCGTAACTCTTTCCCTAAAGATATTTTTCTCTCAAGCCTACTCTAATTTCTTGGATCTTATCACCACCATACGTCCACTATATTGTACAACCAGGAACTTGAGCAATCTTCCGTGTCCGTTTCCCTGAGCGTATATAGCCATCAATCGGGGCGAACCGCCCGGGAATGCTAAAAATGTGAGGAAAGACCCGAGCAGCCCGAATTCTTCATCCCACAAGCAATCAATAAAGTCAATATCGAAGGAGGAACAACTCGCATTCATTCCCTTTAACCTTTTCGAAGGAGGAAGGGGAGTTTTGCTGGAAAAAAAGATCCCTGGTCAGATATGGAGCCATACATAGCTGAATAGTAGAAGATGCTCAAGATTGGCTATGTTACTTCACATGCCAAAGGGTTCTTGGATTCTATGGAGGTAAAACGGAGTGAAAAGAGTGGGAGATTGGAAAACTGGAAAGGGAAAAAACGTGAGAGGGAAGTTCGCGTCATATGCTGGTGGCTCTGGAAAATATGTATGGTGAAGGCCAGTGGGACGAGTTGGTCTTCTCCTGCTCTGACGTGGCGGAGGAGAGCCCCTGCCTCCTCCTGGATGTATCACATTGGAAGATCCCGGAGAAGCGGAAAGTTCCGAAGGGCCCGGATGAATGGAAAAGGGCCGGGAAGGAAGGGGCGGGTGGTCTAAATTTAGGTCTGAGGGGGGCTACCCTTGACACAATTCGGGGGATCGATGCCTGGCTGGTTGGTGGCTGGCGTGCTGGAGAACAGAGGCGTAGGTGGAGGACTCGAGCCTGCGTCTTTTTCCTCTGGGTTAGTAGTGTTTGGGCTCGGCCAGGAAGGCAGTCGAAGGAGTCGGGACGGAGACAGCAGAGGTGAGTACTATACCCTCTGGGGTAGTCGCCCAAGGTCACGGCGGCCCGCCACCCGCCAAACCCCTCGGCTGGTTATCTCTGGGCCTCCACCATCCGCCCTGGCAGTGGTCCAGTCCCCATGCCTCCCCGACCTACTTTCCTCTCGGATTCAGGAGGGGCCATGCGGGAGAGTTCCGCGTGTAGGTGTTCCCAAAGTAGACCGAATCAGAGCTATTCCTGCCAGCTCCAGTCCCTATTGATTCCCACTCCCCTCCTCAGTCAGCCCCACATTTGCTTCCCATCCTTCCTCGGCCCTGCCACTCGGCCTGGACGGTAACAAAAGCCTTTTCTCACTCTGCCCTTTGCCCGACCCCTAAACCCATCAATTGTCCACCACCATTTTCTAACTACCAAGTAATTACTCTCCCAATCTCCATACAAGAATACTCCACTTTCCTGGCTCATCAACCAAGAGGGAATATAGGCTACTAGGGAAGGAAGGGAAAAGTTATTTTCAAAACTTCGCATTGCCCCTATTATTCCCATACGCTCGATCAAGATTTTCTCACTGGGAGTGTTCTTGTAATAGTTGGGCCGATGTTGATGTAATATTTGTGGGATGGACTTGGAATCGGATCCCCCGCCCCCCTTGTCCTTTACTCCAGGAGAGAGAGATAAAACATTAATTGAACGTGGGGATAGAACTAAGGGGATGAGTTCCAGCACACTAGCGAGGCATACATTCACACTATGCAATACAGCCCAATCTCTCTAGCTATTCTATGCAAGGAAGAATCTGGGTTCAAAAATAAGGGGAGATAGTGTGGGAGCCGTGTGGCGTGATAGGACCACACTCCAGAACATACACAGTCAAATGACTCAAAATGAGTGTGGATATTTGAGGGGGAGGAGGGATGAGAATATACATGTTTGTGTGTGTATCTATCCTTCATTTCATCTTGAAGAGGAGATTATGAAGAGGTTTTGATATCACATCTACTATTCCACTGCACCTCCAACCTGGAACTTGGAGAGTTCTGCAGGCGGATTTGAATAACTTTCCATACTCCACTCTCGCTTGTCCTCTGGTGCTCCTCCAGCTGAGTCTTCTGCCACGATACTCCTCCTCCTTTGCAATCCCACTCGTGGGCTTCTGCACAGAGACCATACACTAGCAAAGAGAGATTATTCAAGATCTACATTTTTAAATATTTCTCCACGAGAGTTTGACTTGGTGGGTCGAGCAGGAGAGTCTCCTTATTAATTCCTAGGAGTGAGACGAGTCGTTAGATGTGTACTAGTCCAGACGGGCGGAGAAGGTAGGCATTATTCCCATATTTATTATTTGGTCCCAACCCTGGGTTTGGCGGAGATTTAGGTGTGGCTGTCGAGAGAGTTCTTGGGAAGTGAGTTTTAATGAGTCGTACTGATCTTTACAGATGCACCTGGAGATACAAGTCGCCCTCAACTTCCTCATCTCTAACCTGTACAACAAACTTCCCCGAAGGAGGGTCAACATCTTCGGGGAGGAATTGGAGAAGGCCCTTAAGCAGAAATTCGCCAACCACTGGTATGTGGAGAAGCCGATGAAGGGCTCGGCCTTCCGGTGCCTGAAGACGGGGCAGCCCACCGACCCTGTCCTCATCGCTGCCGCATTCAGCGCCAACGTCCCAATCGCCGACATCATCGAAAACCTCCCAGGCGAAATGGCCATCTGGATTGATCCTGGAGAGGTAATCTGAGAAAATATTTCTCTCCCCTCTCTAATGTCCAATCGTTTTTCAAAAATGTTGGAGTAAGGAAAGAACGGTTATTTAAAATTAGAATTTCAATTTGCATAAATAGTCGAGGTGGATCTAGCAGATGATTCTTAATGGCAGTATCTTTTGTTGGGTTTTTAGGTGAGCTACAGAATCGGGCAGGGCCCCGTGAAGATCCTTTGGTCTGAGAGTGAGATGGACGATTTGGATCGGGAAGTCACACAGTTTAACCCAGAAGCCCAGATCTTCCAGCCGATCGAGAGTCCGAGTCTCTCTCCCTTCGCGGCCAACTTTGGTAAAATTAAACTCAACAATGGGATTAAATGGACAATGAAAATGAGAGAGTCTCAATGGGAAGGAGTGGGTTTTTAATATTAATTGAGGGTGTTTCTTGTATTTACAGCAGCTAAAGCGGCGGCTCCGCAGACCCCGCAAATGATGACGACGGCGGCTTTTGCCCAAACGAAGTTCGGGTCGACGAAGCTGAAGAGTTGCAGCAAGCGAACCCACCGGATGAGCCCCACCGAGTTCTCGAACTACATCAAACAACGGGCACTGGCGCAGCAAGCGGCCCAAACCGCTCGCCCGCGTTCCCTCAGCCCCAGTGCCCCCGCCCCGCTCCCGCCATGGGAGTCAACCGTCTGGAGCAACCCGGACGAACCCCGCAACTTCCTCCTCGTCGCCTAGGCACTAGTCTTTATTTTCTACACAGAGTTCTTTTTCTTATTTTTCAATTTGTGATTTGAGTACCTGTTTACCGGTTTCGGGGGTTCCGGGCGCCGAAGGGCAATAGTTTCAATAAAAGTAGAAATTGCAGACAAATCTCCTCAAACCGACTCATTTCATACTCCCATGCTCCGTCCTGGGATGTCTATCTTGGGAAATCTCGGCTGGTCGAGCTCATGCGATTGACAAATCGGAGAGGACACTCCGTGACCTTGGAGGGAATTAGTTGGTAGGCTAAAACAAACATCTCCAAGCTCTCCTCTCCGACTACCACACATTTACATCTCAAACTAGTTTCGTAGCCTCCACTGCCTTATATAACTCCACATTTTTGCCCTCACGCTCTGCGTCGGAATATTAAATCTCAGACTCGCCTCAGCCTTGCTCAACCACCACATCAATAATAAGACATTTCGCTCTCTCATCCTTCCACGGGGTTTTGAATCCAACCGTGCAGATTCCTTATGATGTGTCTTGACTCCTCTTACCAATAACTACATAGGTAATAAGCCTTTCGTTCATGCTTAATAATAATAGTAAACACACCAAGGGTTGGTCTATTCACCCAAATACAATGGGACTCTCTTGGGAATCTATTCAACATCCCCAACTAATATTCATAATGCTAATAACGAGGAACAGCCTGAATATCTCAATCCCTTTCTTGGCCTTTTCAGCCTCTCTTTTCAGCCTCTCAAATGGCACATTGCTTCTTAATTATTGCGCTTGTTAGTATAATGAATAATGAGTTAATGGTTAATGAGGATGAGATTTCGAATATAATGTACTATGTATATTCAGACTTATGTTCAAGATTCTTTGACACGTTCCACTCGCATGGTCATTCCTACTCCATACTCATATTCAATATCTTCTTAAATCAAACGTCAATATGAACTAAATACATTTAGTATTCGTAATTTGTAACATACGACATTCTTATAAACTTAAATATAACATGTTTGCGGTGAAGGATCCAAAACAGCATAATTTACCTCTTATAAGTAGGATATTATTGATTTCCTTATATTATTTTGCACTAATATTGATTATTAAATATGATATGAGATAGCACAACAGCTAGTGTGCCATCATCGTATTGTATAGCAGTATGAGCAATATTGAAAGAAAAAGGAAAGATGTGATATTTAAATGTATTAACTATAAATGCTATTGAGTAAATGAAACTTGTATGCCAATAAGTCAATAGTCGTGAATGAGGGTCGCTATTATGCATCATAAAATTAGATATAGTCTTGCTGTTCAATTAGTAGGTTAGCTGTGCATTTTAAGAAGCTTTGAAGAATAATTTGAAATCATTTCTCCTTGCTGGAAATTTATGCATATTTCATATACTCGAAATGTAGGGTAATTGTAAAGAGAGCGAAAGGCCTCAAACTCGCTTCATGACATTGAATTCCGAAATTAATAAGTTGAAACAAATCAAATACTCGTTTTAATACCTACCTATAATGAATTCACTCTTACTTTCGCACAGCACGAATCTTAACAAGAGATTCTTAACTTTCAGTTTTATTGTTTGCATTCTTCTATTCAAGTGAATTCTATTTCGCTAGGAATCACAGGAAGTTTTGAATAGTATTCTAATATGCATGCCTGTTACTAACTCCAAAGGCAATTTAACATAACAGCAATGGTTTTATTATTTTGTAAAATGGTTAATAGTATTTTTTATTCTTATCTAGGTTATAATTATGAATTAAAAGGAAAATATGTCATTTAATATAGCTCAGAATCTTGAAAATATTTTTGTTTTATTACTTTGTACTATAGGCAATTAGAGGCACAATCAGGAGTATTCGGATTTATGTATTTAAAGCCGATTTTTAATTCTATGTGCAATTTTAAATAAATAAATAATAATTCATTCGTCTGCATATATTATTATCAGTATTTGGTCTTGGGTCTGCACTGTTCGAAAACTTGCCATATAAAAGTTTCAAAAATTGGCTATCCTATATTTGCTCACTTTGTGTTATTCGATAATTCCAATTACAACTACTTATTATAACCATATACAAGATAAACTTTCAATTCAAAATGATTCTTCAAATGTTGACTTATTCTCCACCATTCCTTTTAAAGCGCAGTTTTACAGGGAGTGATCAAGATACTTATGTATATGCCCAATCTACGATTGTTTATACATCGCCTATTTACCATGAAATTCACGTGTGTATTGTATATTATAAATTTAAAATGTACAATCCTCTCATGATTAGCCATTCATAATCTTATCGTCTGTGAAATCAAAAGCTCACGAACTAAACTCGGAGTTTGATGAGTTTGTGTTTTTTTTGTGTATTTTATTAACCGCATGTATAAAAATATTATTTACAATTTATAAATGAGGAATATTATAAACAGGCAAAAATAATACATAGAATTTATATCCTCTCTATCACTCCGATAGCATCACACCTATTAATTTTTATTAAACTACTATAATGTTAATGTTCCTTCTCCAGCTCCAGTGCATATAATAGTGTTTACAAAACTACCTGTCTGCTTTTATCTCCTCGTCATTATCTTTTATATCCAAATATTCTCGAAGCTCTTTATAACGTAATGTCAAAACCTTCCTGCACATTTACATTTTGAGCAGAAGCATTGAAAAGCGAAACGATGTTATGTTTTAACTACAGTGCTTGGGGCCAGAGAGGAAATCAAAATGAAGGAGAGTGATGAATTGAAATTGAATGGAAAAGGATGAGAACAATTGAAGTGTGTGGGATTGCGATATTTCTGACCACGGCTTGTGCTTGTACAATTTATCATTTATTCGGATATAATCATATAATATTCTTATATTGGCGTATTTTGTAGTGTACGATGGGCAAGTGTATAAAAGTATCAAATAGTAGGTATGGTACATTGTATGGAAGTGTATGGAGTTTGTTTATTAAGAAAATGCTGTGGAAGAGGGGTGGAATTGTGTGCTTTCCATACTCCACCCTTCCCTTCAATTGAGGATGAACAATTGGAGTTGATTCGAGTCTCCCGCTCCACGACTTTCCTCACACACCCAGAAAATGCAAGCAATCAAGTGTGTTGTCGTCGGGGACGGGTAAGTGGACGTGACCCGGCGGGTTTTGACAAGGTGGTCTAATCTTTCCTTTTTACAGGGCTGTGGGTAAAACATGTCTTCTCATCTCATACACCACCAATGCATTCCCCGGCGTAAGTCCGAATTTTCATCATTTCCAATCGAGTCTGTCACTCACCTGCTAATCTAGATCTCAAGATTCCGGTTGTGGGATGTGGAGTGCTAATGAAGGTATTGTTTGTATTTCTTGAGTAGGAATACATTCCGACCGTGTTCGACAATTACTCAGCGAACGTGATGGTGGATGGGAAGCCGA
This sequence comes from Neelides sp. FZ-2019, assembly GCA_009869795.1. Lineage (NCBI taxonomy): Eukaryota > Metazoa > Arthropoda > Collembola > Neelipleona > Neelidae > Neelides > Neelides sp. FZ-2019. The sequence goes on from VJMY01000103.1 coordinate 124,658, forward strand.
TCAATTTGGGCCTTTGGGACACGGCAGGACAGGAAGACTATGACCGACTCAGACCGCTGTCATACCCGCAGACAGACGTCTTCCTCATATGTTTCTCCCTTGTTAATCCTGCTAGTTTTGAGAATGTCCGGGCAAAGGTCAGTGGCTCTTATGGGACGAGAATTGGATGTTTGAGACATTTAGATGGAGTTTTCCTCAATTTGAAGGGTAATTTTTAATTTTATTGGGTTGGGATCTTTAGTGGTATCCAGAAGTCCGCCACCATTGTCCGAACACGCCAATCATTCTTGTCGGAACAAAACTCGATTTGAGAGATGACAAAAACACCGTTGAGAAGCTCAAGGACAAGAAACTTGCCCCAATCACATATCCACAAGTAATTTAAACATTAATTTTTAAGAAATTAATTCTCAATATCTTTATTTCTGTTTTACTTTTTTAAAGTTTTAAACGCATTCGAATGATCAAAATCATATTTTGATTGTTCTTACATTTTTACATAAAAGTTTGGTGAATTTGATAATGATTGATAGATAGTAAAAAAAAATTGTTTTCTTATGCCGAAAAAGCTATGTTTACGATTTATTAAGTTGTATGTCAATTTTAATTACAGGGCCTCTCAATGGCAAAAGAAATTGGGGCTGTGAAGTACCTTGAGTGTTCTGCACTTACCCAAAAAGGGCTCAAAACTGTCTTTGGTATGAATTTTCAATATAATTATTATTCCAAACTTAGCTCTAGTACGGTATTTAACTTTTTAAAATAAAAATTAGACGAAGCAATTCGGGCTGTTCTTTGCCCTGTTCCGAAGCCGAAGCCGAGAAGAATTTGTAAGATTCTCTGAAAATCCTGTCTTCTTAAAATATTCTAAGATTACTACATTCAATACTTCTTAATCTTTTTAATCGATTTGTTCAAATTTTACTAAAAATCAAATGAATAATAATAATTTACATAAAATATACACATTAACTAATTATTGTACATTACTATTTTAAACCATTTGTTGTACAATCATTGATTTCATAATTTTAGTTTAAAAAACTATTCATTGTCATCATTTGATCATAGTTTCTTTTAGTCCGATCTGAATGAATTATAAGATTCGATAATTTATAGTGTGTACGAATCAATATAATTAATTACCAATAATTCTTATGCACAAAATTAACTAATTTATCAATATAATTAAAGATATTTAGATACATAATATAAGTTTACATATTTGCAAGACATTTAAAAATTTATTCAATAATACCCAAAAATTATTTCATAAATTAAAGGATATTAACAAATAATTGTATAAAAAACATTTACTTTAATTTTTTATACATACTTGATGAACTACTTGATACAAGTACCTTGATATAAAATATTTGATTAAAATTGAATATAATGATTTCTACATCAATTTACATTAAAAATTTGCATCGGTCTAAAGGCACTTATTTTGTTAGATTAGAGCAAGGGTTAGCTGGGGAAATATGAAATATTTTTTCTAAATTGAGCATAAAACCTGCAACACTTCCAATTCATTCTTCAGCGAACAACCGCTTGTATCCTCATTTCCTAAAATTTTTGAATCAAAAATCTGATTATTACCTGTCCCTATTCATTAAACACTTTAAAAAGTAAACTCCTGTATTTAAATTCCTCCCGGGAATGGCGTCTAAAAGGAATATTAAATCCCGCTTGGGTTGGGAAAAGACTAATGACGCCAGGAGTAAAATCGAAGCAATACGTGGACAACAGTTTAAGCCGAATAAAGCCAAGAATGCCGTGTTTGACGCCAGACAGAAGATTCGGGGGAAAGCTGGTGGCGATGCCCGGGCTCGACTCTCCACTCAAAAACCCCAATTGGAACAAGCCAATCGAGTGCTGGATGCAAGAGAGAAGATAGAATCCAAGAAAATCGCCACTTCAATGGCCAAAGGAGAACGACTAAGAAGCTTGCAAATCACAACTCAGAATCCAATTTTTGGCTCGATGCGACCTGGCCTTCGAGATCAAAGGTTAGGGATGGAATCAAGACAAATGTCCTCTGGATTCAGGATTTCTGTCTCTGGAGCCTCTCGTGACACCCGACCATTAACAACTGCTCATATGGATTTAATGGACACAGCGCCGCCTCCTCTGACTTTGACTCGGACGGTTGCGAATCCAATTGCATACTCAGACTTTTCAGACGTTCCAATTAGGTCTTAGATTAAATTATTTTTTATTACAATTTTTTAAAGTCAATATTGACGATGTTTAGATGTACAAAAATGATTTATTCACAGGAGACAAGTACCATCCTTCTCGCTCTCTCATCAAATTCCAATCCAAAGGAGACAAGCGGATATTCCTCCTCCGGCAAGTCCACCTGGAGAATACAAAATTAAAGTTGAGAACTTAAAAACGTCTGTGACTCTCGATGACATTTACGTAAGATTTTTAACTTTCTTAATTTTCTAAATATTCAATTTTGAGCCTTAATTGCAGAATTGATTTATTTTATATTTTTTTTTGATAAATAGGAACTGTTCAGCGACGTTGCACAAGTTGTTTCTGCCACAATGCCTACTATCGGAACAGCAATAGTGGTTTACAATCGAAAAAGTGATTGTATTAAGGCGATTGAAACGTACAACCAACGGCTTCTCGACGCTGTGCCGATGATTGTCAAGTTTGAGGGCTCAGCAGGAAAAATTGAACCAGACATCTCGGCAATTCATAAAGTCTTGTTCAAAACTACGAGCTCTTCAACCTCACAACTTTTCCGTTGACCTCCTTGTGTTACAAGTTTATAAGAGAAATTGAAAGGTTAAAAATTAGTTAAGAATTAGTTATTATTCAGATTAGGTATATACGAAATATAAACTAGTTTAAGAGACGGAAATATTTAATACCATGTTTTGTATTGTAAGTTAATTCTTCTTCGATTATCCAATGTCCAATGAGTAGGTAGGTATCTTTTAAGAATTGAGTATGTATATAAATTGTTAAATCATGAAAATTTTTTTAAACTAATTCACATTATCATTTAGTTATTTGATCTGAGTTATGGTTCTTTTGCTTGGTCAATAAAATGATAAAAAATATTTATAAATTCCTCATAATGTCTTAATATCTAGTTAGTTTGTAACAAATTAAAAAACTTATTCGATTAGTTTTTATAATTATTTTGGCAACCAAGTTCACAGAATCATGATAAAGTAAAATCGTGCCTAAGCCTTAATTTATTTTTTATATTAAATATAAAGTTGTAATACAGACACAATAATATGCTATTATTAGTTTCATAAGTATCATCATTAAACTATCATTAAATCATCACAGCAGATTTAAATAATTAAAAATGGAAAAGTGGACGAAAGGCGAAGACGCTGTAGGTGTTTTTGAAATTCAAAAATTCAAAAAGTAGGGAAAATGAGATTCAAGGTGCATTATGGAGCAAAAGCGAACAACGTCGGGGCAATATGTTACAATTCAATTGCTAGGGCCCAGCGCCAGCTACAGTTTGTAAAAAGTGTCAAATAGTCTCTTGGACAAGGTAGGTGTAGGATTCGAAATTCTTCGTTCGCTCTCATTGGAGTTTGTCGACTCATTCGGTCATTCCTGGGCTCTCCAACTTACACCGGAGTTTCGACCAAAAACCCGACTTGAAATGGAAACTTGGCGTAAGTACTCACTTTGAACAGGTAATGATTAATGTGGACAATTAATTTCAGAGGACTCAGCATCTGCAATTCCAGGTACAGCCCGGGCCGACAGATGGGAAGGGGAAGATGAAGAGGAGAACGTTAAGGTATGTTACCACCACTTTCACTTCTCTCCTGACCTCAATCATCATTTAACTAGCTATCCATAAGATTCCTGCTTACTTGACTCATTTTTGGAACTATCGGGAAGGATATTGAGTTTCTTCTTCTTTTTGACTAGGATAATTGGGACGATGAGGATGAAGAAGAAAAGCCGGCTTCCACGCCAGTCTCTGTCCCTCCTGCCGAATCAAAAAAGAAAAACACCAAGAAGAAGTTACAAGAGAAATTGGCTCTTAGAGAAGTAAGAAATAGATTTTAAAAAGAATTTTCATACATGATCATATTAATTTTACAATAAAACAAAATTATAATTTTGTTTATTATTATTTATTATTATTAAAATTATAATTTGTAATAAGACAAACATTACAATTAGAGCAAGGCTTAATTATGGATTCTTTTAGGAATGATTTTATTTAATTAGGAAATTAGGAAATCATAATACATTATTTAGGTATTCTAATTCGGATTTTTTTCGATTTATAGAAGCAAGAGATGATGGAAAAAATGGAACCAGAACTCGCTGCAAGACAAAAACTACTTGAAGAGAAGCGTCGAGAGGAGGCTGAATTGCAACTCACAAAAGAGACCTTTGGTATAAAAATTTTCTTTCCATTTTCATTTTTACTAATCTAAAAGTATATTAAATTAAAGCAAGTATTTTGATAATTTTGATCGCAGGAGCTCAATGTGTGAATATGATTGACCCCGAAACTAAAGATGATTTTGATGCGTTAAGGAAAAAGATCGTTGGGGATTTGAGTAAATTCGAAAAGCAAGTTGTGTATCCAGATTTTCTTGAAGACCTTATTCAAGACCTTTGTTTAAATTGTAAGTTGAGTTACTTTTGGGTACGTTATCTTTGAGTACAATTAGAAAAATCAAAAAACTCAATTTATAAATTAAATTATTTAATAATTAATTATGTATTTTGTCCCCAATTTCAGTGAATTCAAAGAAGTTGAAGAAGGTGAAGACAACCGTGGAAGCCCTATACTTTGAGAAAAACAAGAGCGAGAAGAAGCCCACAGTGAAGGGACAAAAAGGCAAAGTGAAACTGCACGTGGAGGGAGACAAAGCCATTCTTTCTACGAACATGGGAGCCGAGGACTTTGACGACTTTGACGATTTCATTTAGGAATTTGAACTCAAATTCATGAAAATTGACATTTTCTAATCACATCTCTCCTGAATCATCCTTCTACTTTATAATTTATTGCCTTTTCAAAAGTTATATATTTCTAAACTGGAAAAAGCCATGTTATTATATAATATCCCGTTAAAATGAAATCTTGTTCGTGAACATAATAATTAATTAATTATTATTACTCATTTGCTATAATAATTATATATAATACTTCTGTTAAATACAAATAAAAGATTATCTTAATGTCTACAATTGAGTTTCAACATGAGTTGATGAACGTCCTTATTGTTCTATTGCATATAAAGGAAATAAATGGTGGTGAATCATCATATCAATCATCCCGTTCGAATGAATTTAATTTATTAATTAACATCTTTAGAGCTGTACATAAGCTTCCGAATGTAAAGTAAAAGCAAGTCGAGACTTATTTCGTAGTAATAATATTTAGTAAGTTTGTAAATAATGTAATATAATTAAATGTATTCGAGATGTGGGTTTTGTTTTGGGCCTATTTAAGGAGGTGTGGAGTCTCGTTTGGTATTGCCTTCTGTTTAAAAAGTTTTACAAAAGCCGTCTTTTTAATGGCGATGGCGCTTCGAGGGAGGCTGGGGACTGTCCATATTCACGTCTTCTTGTGGTGAACAGGAACGCTTGTTCACACGCTGGAACTCAGAGCTTACAATCGTTTGAAGATCGCCACATCGGCTCACCGCGGCCCTAGTCACAAAACAAATCCAATTGTAATAATTTGAATTAAATGATTCTTTTTAGCCCAAATATTATTTATGAATTAATCAACCTTACTATAATTGACAAACAATTGTAAAGTGAGTTTGAAGAGATGGCAATTTAAATAAGTTGAATTACCTGAAAGTGGCTAAATCGTCGTCAATAAGTTCTGAGCGAATCGTAGAGTGGTCACGGACGGGGAAGTCGCGGGTGGGGTGAAGGTGAGCGATTGGAGGCTTGCGAAGACCGGCCAACATTGCAATTAGTTCATCTCGTCTTTAAAACAAAATGTTATCAATTTACGAATCCTACTAGACAACCTTTATTTTATGGGTTATTGAATATTAATTGTTTGGAAATACCTTATGAATCTTCGACGCTTTTTTGCCCATTGGAGCAACTCTTTCGTTCTCCGTCCGTGGCCTTGCGCGACAGCTAATTCTGAAATTCTTCTACTACTCTCTAACGAATCTAAAAAAACAATAAAAACAAAATTGAGTATCAACTGAGCCTAAAAAATTAAAATATCTATGTTCAATTAATTAAATTATTGGAATCATGACTTCTATTTAATCATTCGAAAAAGCAAACCACTGATAGTAGACATGTGGGTTAGTTTAACGAATCACATGATAAACGACATAAATTATAATTTATAATTATTGTCAGGGTCAGTCTGTCAATTCAACATACCAATTGGCTTTTGAGAATATTATAACAAAATGTCAAGTAATTTGGCAAACTGTGAGACTTTGAGCGAAATCCATCAACACATTTATAATTTTATTATTTGACCTGACCTAATGAGGCTAGTGATCTGTGCTTCCAAATGGAGTTATATTTTGCAACCACAAACAAAAAGTGTTAGTGCTAATCACTTTGTGTTAGTCACTGCTACCAATAAATGATAATAATCAAAAAAATTAATTCTTTCTCATTAATTAACTTGAACTAAGGAGCATTTTAGTTTCAATCATTAGTTTCATTTTAGATAAAATTAAAATAAATATTGAAATAAGGGCTTCCTATTCAAAGCAGCCTTCATGTCTGTTAATCCTATGCTCAATGCATATGAACCATGTGTGTCTAAATCGTGTAAGTTTGTTATGAAAGTCTTTTGGGTTAATATGAATGAGACGAAGAAGGGTGTGACCTTTGTAAAGGGCCGTTGCATCTCGAGCAGCGTTCCTGAAGGCTTCTTCGGCAGATTTTTGATCTCCACGATTCTCGACGTAGACCTTTGAGGGCAAGAAAGAGAATTGGATTGAGGGCCATGAGTGGAAGGCTACGACGGGTCTTACCTTGGCAATGGAAGTGGCACAGTTCTGAAACGAGAGCCAGAGCCTCTGCCTCCTATTCTCTTCTTCCGTCTCGAGGTCAATGTCGTGTGAGTGGTTCTCGAGCTCGGCGATCACGTTGCTCTCCCAGATTGTGAGCCAATTGTCCCCACTCTCCATTTTGGACCTCTCCATCTTCTCTTTTCTCTTACTACTTTGAGAAACCCGCTCTTGCCGCCCACTCCGACCTTCAGCTTTTAGCTCACACGTTGCCCCTTCCCATCATAGGAATTTAAAGGCCTATCCATTCCATTGCATTGTTGCATTTATGTTGTAAGCTTCAATGCTTCAGTAATGCGAGTACAATACAATGCATTGGTCATTGGTCTTGTTCATACTCAAATGGCTGAAATTATTGTCTAAATTATTATTTTTAAATTTGCCTGAAATGTGAAATGCCCGAGAAAATGTTTTTGATGAATGATAAATTAGATAGGATTATGAATTATGTTGCACCTCGTATAAATTCCTTTATTGTATTATAATAATAATTATGTATATAGATTTGAACAATGTTTAATTGTGTAAAAAAAAATTTGTTCACATAAATTTTACTTATTATATAATTAAAGTACACGTGTGCTAAAATTTGATTTTTACAACAATGTTAAATATATAAAACTTATAACTTTAACATGAGTTTTGAATTTCTTGAATGATTACGATATTTTTTTTTACAAATCATAGCAAAGTATTTGGAAATTGTACAAGATTACCTTTAAGTACTTATAATAACTATTCTTAATACACATTAAATTATAATTTTACACATAATAAATATATTAAAATATTTATATTGTGATTGTAATTGTAAAACTTTTAAGTAATACTTATTTTGAAATTGCGTCAGAGCATTATGAATGAGTAAAATAAATGTGATTGTTCACAGGACGGAATGTTAAGTTTTTTAAGATCTTCATCTTCTCAATGAATGATTTATTTTGGTCAAAGCGAAGTCATCGCAGGAGGTCGAGCGTATGCTTTGGGAATGAATCCATATTTTCTATTCTTTGCATTTGGAGCATAGGCCCAGAGCCAACCCTCGACATTTTGATGGTTTAAGTCAGCATAAACCTAAAGTTCATTTAAACGTTTTTAAATTAAAAAACAATTGGGATAATATACATTTATTTATAATTGAATGAGGTTTAAATATTTACCCAATCTCCCCTCCGTACAGAAATATCATCTGGTGCTTGAGCCTTAAGACAAAATAAAGCCGAATTAGGTAAATATTTATTTTGAACAGAGGATCAATTGTACAATAATGTCAATTACTTTATAATCGTAGAGCATGACCAGCTCAGTTCCATGGGCTTCAGTGCTTTCTTCAGCCTTCTCATTTACTTTTTCGTCGCTGCTCGCTGGGTCGGGATTCAAAGGGAAAACGAAAGCACTCGGAACAAAACCTTCATTTCCATCCGACCTCAGCACCCAAAACCAGTCAGGATCATCCTAAAAAACATCGATTATCTCATATCGAATATAAGTGATTTAAACGAGAGGCAAAAATAAAAGAATTTCATTTCTTCTGCAACTAACCTTATTTAAAACTGTGATCAATTCTCCTCTTTCCACATTCACATCATTTTCATCGCGAGCAACAAATTTATACAATACAATGAATCTGCCGGACGGATCCTTTACACAAAATTATCTTTTATGAGAATCGATTTTGGGAATTTGTAAGATTGATTAAGACATTATGATAAAAAATAAACTATTCAATTTTGTTCATTGCAATGATGAAAAACCTTGTAAAAAGGAGAAGCTTCGTTAATTTCAGTCGTTGTGGAAGAACGGGGCTTCTTTTTATTAATGGCAAGATCTCCAAGTGGTGATCCGTAAGGCACACTATAAAGTTTTAAATTGAATAAGCTTACAAATTAAATATTTAATTAAAGTTTGTCTTCAAGTTTTGAGAAATTCTTACCAAAAGCTATGAGGAATGAAGCCTTCTCTGTTTTCATGAATTACATAATCCCATTCAGCTTCACTATACAAGAGATTCACCTGAAATACAATTCCCTTTATTAGCAATTCACTATAATTTTTACGTCATAATGTAATTGATAAAGAAGTGAGCTGTAGATAAATCATCAAATAAAATCATTAATTAAAACTGTAGGATTTCATTGACATCTGAGAGAGATGAAAGAGAAAGTCCTTACGATGGCTCCTCTTTTCACTTCAAGCTCGTCATCAACACAGGGAGTAAAGTCATGAAGGACGACCATCCGCGAGCCTGGCGACAAACCTGACCATGAAACCCAATCATTTAATCACCTCAAATTTCCTCATCCGCCTTGATTGCTAATGATTCAGACTAATTACCAGCTTCCTTCTCGAGCCCGACTCTGACCAGTGTTTCAATGGAACTGGAGCCAGTGATCCGTCCGATGGAAATCTCCTCGCTTAGACTCGAACTCACATCCTGAATCGGTCCTCCAGCTGTTCAAAAAAATAATCCCTGTTAAAATTGCTCATAAAGAGGATTAGTAAGTCCGGGTGACCTTTTTTCTTCTTGGATCGCGAGCGGATTCGGACGGGGCAGAGGAAGGCCATTTTAAGGCTGGGGGAAGGCGCGGAAGTTCGAGACTCGTCCAATTCAAAGAAGTCCCTACAAGAATTATGTCAATAAATGAAGAAATTAAACGGTTCGAATCGGTCCATCCTTCTATCTACGCCATTTACGAGCTCATCGAGGGACTTCAGAACAACCATTTGACCACGCACATCAGGGACCATGTCGTACAAATCGAAGGTACTTCACATTAAAGATAACCGACTTTTCCGCATATTATACATACTGCGGAAGTCGTTAGCCTTTATCTGCCATATATTCACACAATGTTCTTTTATATAGATTTTTATTTAAAATCCGACTAAATCCTCTTTATGAACTTAAATATAAGAACATTATCATGATTTACATATCTTAAGGGTCAACTGCGTTAAAAAAAAGGTATTGATAAGAGTTCCTTACTTTAATCAAAAGATAAAAGTAACGAACAAATTACAGAGTTTATGAGCAATTCAATGTGGTTTTTATTTATTCAGGGTAATAACATAGCAAATGTCTTTACACCAGCTAAAGTGATAGGGGTAAATAAGTAATTGGGATTATTAATCGCCTTCATTAGGACCGGAATTGTCTTTTTATCACCTCAATGCCTTATTTTATTAGCCATTTTGGATGGTATTTCGTATTTGGATTGAGGTTCAGTGAATTAAAGTGCAATATGTTGGTCGAGTTGTTTTGCATTATTTTATCTTTATCTTGAAAGTTTAATATATTTCCATTGACCTTAAACTAGGGTGAGTCATTGAATAACCAAGTGTGCACTTTTAGATGCGTCTATAAAGTAAAATTGCCAATTTGTAATTTTTCATTCATGGATCAAATGAAATGCGTTTTATCATAACTTGTGGGATTGAGTTTTCCATGTTCAAATGACATCATGACACCAAGGCTGGGCTTTGAATTAGTACTTTGACATTTTTGATCTCCAGATTATGCTAATTTTTTTTAAGCTTCCTAATGGCATAAGATCTTGTATACTTTAGTACAAGTTTCAATGCAAAGCAATTACACGAACTTTATTAAGCTCATCAGTATTAAGTTCAAATCAGGATTCAAGTAAGGATTAAAATCACATATCCTTCTTATCGAAACAAAGAATGCTTATAGAACATTATTTAATTTAAGGATGTATAACAAGTGGGTTGGTGTGTATTTTAGTCGCGTAATTGTCTTTTGTTTACATTCATAGACTCATTTGTGAATAGTCAAGAATGGACACTTGCCAGAAGGTAATTGACCTCGTGAAGATCTTATTTTTATTTTTTATAATACAATTACAATTCTTTACACTATACATTCAAATGGTAATAAAGTTAATTTTGATTTTGACTTTAATTATAGCGTGAGAGAAATTCGATTAGGAATTCTTGGATCCGAAACAAGTGGGAAATCATCCCTTGTTCATCGTTATCTGACAGGAGTCTATTTGGAGGTTTGTTAGATAAAAAGTATTAAATTATGTAAAACAACTTGAAACATTTCTAGTAAATTAATTTTGAAACTCGATTGTTTATCCAGGATGATTCGCCTGAAGGTGGAAGGTTCAAGAAGGAGTTGAAACTAAAGCAGATCTCATATTTACTTTTATTACGTGACGAAGGCGGACCTCCTACACAACAATTTATTGACTGGGCCGACGCCATCATTTTTGTTACGAATTCCAACCCAGAGTCGAATGCTGTTATTATTTCATATTCTAACTCTATAAAGGTGCCAAAATTTACATTCTTTTCGTACTTCGGTACTCCTATTGTATTACATAATAAAAATGACATTTTATCATTTATACCAAAATCCAAAATTTCCTGCTACACTTTTGTACACAATAATACTAATTTTTGAAAGAAACGTTATTGTAGTGTTGTCATTATTAAGATAAATATTTAGAAACATAAAGATGGGTCTTGTTTCCTTTCCAGCGAAAGATGCCGTTAGCTTTAATCTCGACAAACGAAGGAGGCTCGAACGTTTCCAAGTTGATCAAAAGTGACCTGTTTATGAAGGTTGACCCTCAAAGTGGCCATGGGGTCGACACGGCCTTTGAGGAGATCTGCAAGCTCGTGGTGAAAGACCAAGAAGTGAAATTTGGCTATGGACGAGCCATTCCCTTGAAACAAGGGCTCATGATGAAGAAAGGAGACACGAAGTGGAAGAAGAAATTCGTGACGCTCGAGGAAGCCTCGGTCAACTACTATTCAACCCTCAATGACTACATGGGAGGCGGAGAGGGAAAGGTCAGAACTCAAAAATAAATCATCTTTATACTCAAAAATACATCGATTTTCATTAGAGAATGTATTTTTTAGCGGATCTCTCTGGCTGCGGTTTCCGTGAAAAAGAAGCCAAGCAAAAAGACCAATTTCACCCTCATTTCAATTGAGAATCGAGCCTGGGAATTTGAGTGTTCATCAGAGCTGGAACGGGACGAGTGGGTTGACGCAGTCGAACAGCAAATTCTCTTTCATCTCAAAGGTTCCAATTTTCCAATTGTGAATTTCTAAACCGCGTTTGATCCACCGTGCGATTCACAATATTAATATCTTAACAAAAGACTCCCCTTGAGCCTTTTTACAAAATTAAATATTCATTTTGATGAGATTAGATCTGATTCATTATTAGTATTAATGGTTCTAATCTCATAATTAATAATAACGTAATAATTTATTACATACTTAAATATTCCAAAATGTGCTTATATGTTAAAAGTTATGATTCCTAGAAGTTCATTAAGTCAATGTACTTAATTTATGTCTATAGATAGTTCACTATTTTAAGCTTTTTTAAGTAATAAATATTACTCTATCTATTTTAAGATATAAATATCTATTTATCCAATAAGGTTTTAATATCTTCATAATATTCCTCATTTTCCTAGCTTTTTTATTGAGATAATTAATTTTTTATTCACGTTTATACCTGAAACGATTTGAGTTCTTGATTTTATTTGTATTGTTGGATTACGAGTTATTCGAACAGTTTTTCCTTACAGCAAGCTTTGTGACCTCAATATCTAGTTTCTAGGAAAAGGATGAGAATATTTCTTGGATAATTTCGTTATTAAATGTTATTTTAGACTTAAAAGCTTTTAAAGGTCTTCACAGAATCCGATATAATTAGTTTCCATACTTTACAATTTGAGTCTCTTATTCGATTTCCGCCTAAAGAAAGCTGATACTGTTTTATGTTGATGTCCCTCATTTGGAATTTAATACTGTGATGTTTGGTTGAAAGTGGAATTTCTCCTTCAGGTAGAATTGTAATTGGCTTAGGTAGGATGTACACGGATGTACGTCATTCTAAATTAGTTATCTTGTACAGAAGCTAAAGTATTGATACCCTGCGAAGTATTTAGATCAACTAATTTGAAGAAACTTTTTCTCTTCACAGTGGGGACAACATCAAACAAAGATTGTGTGGATGCGGAGTTGGTCAAAGCACTCCGGCGACTTCCTGGCAACGACAAATGTGCTGACTGTGGCCATGAAAGTACGTCACAGGAACCCAATTATTCCATTATAAATCTTCTTTCTTTCCAGATCCCGACTGGGCGAGTCTCAATCTCGGGATTATCATCTGCATTGGCTGTTCAGGCATCCACAGGTACATTTGCACTCATCTGACTTTCACTGTTCTATTGAGCTACAAAATCGGCTTTATCGGTTTATTTGTTTAAGGAATCTTGGATCTCATGTGTCTCGCGTTCGGTCCCTTGATCTCGATGATTGGAGGTAAAACAATAAGTCACGTTGAGACAATTCATGCCAATGGATCTTTATAACAATGTAGAATCAATTTAAGAAATATGAGTCACAAGTCCAACTAAAAAACTACAATATTTAATGATTTCCAGCCCTGTTCAACTCGAAATCTTCAATAAACTTGGTGGGAACCTCCATGCAAACGAAATCTACGAGGCGAGAGTGGACGGTCGCCGACCAACTCGCGGTTGTACATTCGAAGAGAAAGAATTATTTATTCGACGAAAGTACGAGAGACGAGAGTTTATGGCCGTTCCCAAGTCGGCTGGGAAATCCCTCCGTGATGGCATTTTGACCGGTGACATATACAAATTCATTTCTTGCCTCCCATTCGCCGACTCTGCAGACTACATGAAAATCGCACTCGACTGCGATGCCAAGTGGGCGATCCAACTACTATCTTGGGTAAAAGTTCACTATCTCCTAATTAATAATCTAAATTAAAAGATGCTTTAGAGAACGGACATAAAATCTCAAATGTCGCTCCAATCCTCCATACCTATCCCACAATATAATGGAAAACTGAAAAAAATATCATGAATATTTCAATTATGAGTACAATCATGTGATCCTTCATTTTTCTCACCAATATGCATTATTCTCTTTCTTTCATTTCAGAGCCATGTGGTCCAGCGGAAATAAATGGAGAAGCCAAGATCCAAAATCAACGTTCATTATTATACTTTTTTTATATTATTTAAACAATCTCTTTATTTTTGAGTATTTTTCAAAAAAGGAAAACCAAAAAACCCATTTTATTTACAAATGCAAAAATATATAGCACCCCTATACGGCATATAATTCGCATAGATTGTCAAAACAAACAAAAACTGGCCAAAGTATGCTCGCAAGAAAGGAGAGGGGCGGGTGGTTTAGTTCCAGTCTGGAGGCGTGATTCGAGGACGTTTGTTTGACGGATGATTCTCATAAAGTTCCGACGACTCGGGTTCTGATTTGATTATCCGGGGACTCGTATTGTTGTCACGAAGGAGGCTGAAAAACCACAACAAAACACATTTTTACTCTCAAACTCTCTTTCAAAACTTTTCTTTCAAAAACCTTAAATCTTTCCTATGCAAAAATCCAGTAATTCAATTTGATCAAAATCATTCAAATTCTCAACTCCCGGGACACAGTATCATTCACCCATAAATAAACCTTCAATTCAACATAAAAATCAATAGCCGGATGATCCCAAATCAAAAAGTCACGAATGAAACAATGTGACTTTGCGGATCGGATCATTACATCCCATTAACTTTTACTTTTCCATCTTTCTTCCCCTAACATTCGCCATCATCGAGGAAAATTATAATCCAACTTCTCATATAATGAATCTAGAGCAGATGTATATTATTATATCAAGATCAAATCTGAGAATAGGAAAGACTAATATAAAAGAGATAAACCAAAACCAAGACATATTGAGTTCATAAGTCTATATACATAGACTTTTCTTTGGATCAGATACGAGAGGAAAACTTGGAAATGGAACGAAAAGTCAAATTGATCCAATTAAAACTTTTCTCCCTATAAAGCGAAACCCTACATAATTCTCTCCTCTAACATTTCCACTCGACTTTCCTACTTATATACTTTTCTATATAAATTCATTATATTCCCACTCTTTTTCCATCGTCTTCCCTACATTCATTCCATCATTTCCTAAGTGTTCCTACTCTCATGTGTGCCTGGACTTGTGGCATGCATGGCTTATAGTTAGGACTCCAAATGGTTCCTCGAATCTACCTAAATGCCTCTCATAACCCTCCTAGCCTCTCATACTTAATAAGTACGAGGAAACAGATAAAGGTAGCTGGACGGAATAAAGTTTAAGCCATTAGGCAGAAAAAGGCATTCACTCGAATGGTATCTCCTTTCAGTTCAAGTTCAGATGGAAAAAGTTGTTTGAAGGAGCGGAGGAAGAAGACATAAATGCGTGTGTGTTCATGTGTATGGTCCTCTATAGCACATTTTCGGCATGTCTATATCTCCCTCTCCTCCGAGTATCAGTTGACTTGATATAAAGAAGCTCCTTGGCTCTTTCGGCTCGTCTGATTCAAAAACTCCCAATTCGACATGACGAGCCCTCCACGTCTTTGTCATATTTTCCCATATGGGCTCCTCCATATTTAATGGCCAAGACTCCGAAATGGCAAAACAAGAAGGTTAGGTGATAGGCGTGATGGAGCAAATGGGGAATTCCGGGATTGTTTTTACCTTGAGTGGGAGATGTTCTGGGGTCCTCCGCCGGTTCCCCAGTTCGAGGAGTGGGGTATTGCGAGAAGATCCGACGAGTAAGATTGTGGGTCGGCCGACCCTCCGCCGCCGCCAAAGTTGTACAACGGCTCCATGACCCGGATCCGACCTGCTCAAAACCACAGGAACACATATTGTCACAGTTGATCATAGTTAGTGGTATGATGAAGGATCCATCTCTTGAAGTTAGTTTAGTTCGCCTCACCTTCAGCCCCGTTGAGAGAGATGGACTTGAAGGGCTGCTGGGGCGAGGGGTTGTGGGAAGGAGAGGAGTCGTAGCCGTTGCCGCCACCTGGTCCACTCCCCCCGCCCCCCGTCGTCATGTCGAGGAGTCCGCCGACACAGAGCGAACCGTCTCCTGGGAAAGGACCCTTAGCAACGGGCAGGAGGGACGGCGGCGGCGAACCCGTATCGGTCCCAGAACTACTCGGCCGCGGGCTCGGCTGAAGCACTTGGATCTGCGGCTCATAGTACACGCGTTGCTGAGCCGAAGAGGCCGCCGACGAGGCGGCTGCCATCCCCTCCCGTGGCGGCGGCCGAAGAAGCAAACTAAACTCCTCATCCACCTTCCCAAACTTGTGGAAGTCTTCTTCTTGCGGTGGCGGGGTCGGGCTGTCGTCCGGACTCATCCCTACCATCAACATCCCATCAGCATCAACAATACTCCCAATCTCTTCCTTATATTTATGATCCAACTCATCTCTCAGTCTCTTTACGCTAGGCATTTCCCATTATGCATGACAAAAATCATCAAAGATGTATGTACCTCCGTTCTTGTGCTCCTTCTTGCTCAGGGCCTCAATGATGTTCTTGTTCGTGAGCGACTCGTGTGGTTCATTGTACTCCGTGTACTTCAGCAGCACTTTGTCCATGTCCGTCGAGGCGTACTAAAATTAGGCCAGAGTTTTAGACCCTTGGCCCTTCCTATCATAAAAAATCCCCATCGGCTAATCCAAGGGTCACTTCGCAAGCTATTCTTGGCCGAATAAACCCTCAACCCTTCCATTTCCTCCTACTCATTCCAAGTTTTCCAATATATTCGAGTCTTCTCATTGGAGTGTCCCTTGGACTCATCACCACCACCCGGCATATCACACACATCCATCCACTCATAATTCCACATTCCGACTCCAGGAAGAGAAACTTTCCGAGGAACCCTCCACACATTTCCCAAAACCAATCCTCAATGAAATGCTTTGATCAAAGCATAGTCACACACACATGACTCCTCCATGGCATCCTAGACCAAGGAAAAGCATATGAGAGGGTTCGAATGAATAAGGTAAATCTTCCCTTCACAACCAACGTCTTTCTCAGGAAATGAACATGACGACGAGAAGAGTTGACATACGTATTTGGTACATGGTGTAGCATAGCCCATGGTGTATGCAACTACGTCGTCACATCTCTTCTCCCCTTCTCATCCAAACGAAAGGTCTCTGTGTGTGTGATAATGAGAGTTTCCTCACTGCGCGAGGATTTCGTGGAGGATGCCGGAGACTCGGAGAGACAGGAATAGGAAATGAGAAGAAGACGAACGTCTGGTTCGAGAAAACCAGGAGTTGCCCTATGAAAGAATGCCCGACTCGTCTCAGTCGTTCATCCATGGAAAGAGTGGAGGACTCCCGGTGGTAAAAGAACCAAAAGCCCCGGAACAAGCCAGCAAGGGCAAAAATCCCCCTTTACCTGGTACAATTTGTTAGACGAGGAGAAGATGATGAGGGCGATCTCACAGTCGCAGAGGACACTCAGCTCGTAAGCCTTCTTCATCACCCCGAACTTCCGCTTGTTGAAAGTGACCTAGAAGGAGAAAGGGAGGATCGTGAGGGATTTCATAATTTCGTCCCGAGGAACTTGAGTTTAATAACGTTTCCAACCTGCCGGTTCCGCTCGTCCGTGATGCGGGAAATCTGGATTTTCTTCCGTCCCATGGTTGACTTGGTTGATCCTTCACCTCACCTTGCTTTTGCCTCCTTCCTGTAAGAGAGAAAGGTATTGAGGGCGATCGATTAATTCCCGGCTCCGCACACCTTTGGCCTTGGTTGCCATGGGTGATCTTAAAGGTGAGGTCTCGGAGAGACTTACGTCACCCGCCTCTCCCGCCTCCCTCCCTCCCCCTCCTCCCTCCACTTTAATTATTCCTCACCTCAAATTATTAATATTCCGCCGCTGCCCCGAAGTGGCAAAAATAGAGCAACTCCCAAAAATAGGCTCGGGTATTTATAGAAGCCGAATGCAAACTGAACTTCTTCGGGGTTTTCTCTCCCGTTTCGCTCACGTAGGTGGACGGGAGAGCTGCGCATGGGCTCGGGCCTTCAAGGGCTTCCCTCCTCCGCCTCCCTCCTCGGCGGTTCCCCCAAGGGTTCACACCGGCAATTCACCTGGGCGCCCCCAAGGGACTCCACACATCTGTGCCCCAACCGAGCAACCCTCCACCAACGTCGCTCAACGCCTTTAAAATCCCAAATCCCCTTTAAAACCCCTCAGCTCCTCGGCTTGGACGGGTTGGTTGGACGGAAGGCAGGTCCCCTAGGTTCTCCAAAGAACCTGGACGGGAGTCCAAGAGACCCGCGGAGACTCATCCCCTCCGTCTTCTCATCAGTCTAGTTCCATCCCCCTGGCCTGAACAGGAAGCGTGCCAAATGTGGCACGTGCCAACAGATGTGGTTATTTTAAGAAGACGGACGGGGAAGAATCCCCGGGTAAATCTCTCCCTCGCACTACTCAGCCCTCGTCCACATTGCTCTACACTCCACAACCAGACATGATAGCCAAATGGATCATTATCCCCTCAAACTATTTACATGGAGGAGTCGGCACAGGAGGCTCGAGTCAAAAGACTCCCTATCTCACCCTTCTTCTCCACACGCTCTCCCTTCCAGATCACTCAAGAAAGGACTCACTTCCTCCAGCCCTTTCCAATATGTCAAAGATGTCAATGTCACGGGAGCTAGACATAACGGTGTCTACTCATCCATACGGCTCCACACCGAACTCTCCCTATCTCCTTCATCTCTATTCATCTCGTACAAGAAAGATGTCACGAAAGCTTTGAACTCAAAAATATGACCAATTTCCCTGCTTTTTTATATTCTCAAACTCTCCAAAACCCTTCGGCTAAAAAAATAACCCCAATATTGAACCTTGAATTAAAATAATATCACTTTTATCTAAAAACATTATCTAGAAGAGACTAAATTATTAAGATCCATATTAAATGAAAGATTGAATGAGATTCAGAGAATAAAAAAATTCAATAAATGCCCAAGAAATAACATGGTTCAAGATTAGACCCATTGGAGTGAAGTTAGCTATAAAAATTAACATAGCTAACATGCTAATTATCACGTGATTAAATAAAGCATAATAGTATTAAAAGGCTCCTGCTTGCATAAATGATTATGCTCAATGGCTACTTAATATTTAGAAAATGAATGCAAATAAATCCCTATTTGATTTCATAATAATCCATATATGAGTCATTCCGCATGAGTAATTTTATAGAAATGAATGATTTTACCTTATTATAATCCTCACTTTCAATACAGGAAATCCAACACCAACGACAATAATAATGAAGAGAACTGAAGTGTCAATGGAGGAAAAGAGAGCTAAAATTTGTAAACTCTCATTCGCCGGGATTAAATGGAGGATCCACAATGGAGAGATAAGAGGAAGTCTTGTGTGAATTACAAAGGGCTTGTCAGTGAGTCAGAATGACATGAACTCCCAAATGAGTTTATTGATGGTGGTGAGGTGAGGAGAAGGAGCCTTGAAGGAGAATGGAAATCTCGGGAGCACGACGAGGACTCCTCCGATCTCCGATTTAGAGAAACCTGAACTGACTACTGGAGAAAATAGAATATTCCAGGAGAGGAGTCCAAGCACATGGAGAAGAAACTCCACTGAAAAATTCCTCCAAAGACCGTTGAACTTGGCCAAGGCATAAGAAGCATGAGAAAAAAAGTTGACCCCTTTGGGCTAAATGAAACTCGTTTTCGGCTCGCAAAAAAAGCTATATTCTGGCCATGTTTTTGTTGTCTTTTCCCATTTTTTGCCACCTGATTTAATTTCAATAATTCGCCATCGGAGTCTCGGGGGCGAGGAGGAGGAAAGGGGGAGGCGGCCGCCGAAATTCCCCGCTCTCAATTGCCCCAAACGAGCGGAATCGGAGATTGACATTCCCAAGACTGATCTCGTGGAGTTCCTGGAGGCTCCCCACAGCTTGCATCCCTACCAAACACACGTCGATCTCTCCATTCCATGCATGCATTGACCATCCGAACCTGCATCCTGAGGTTCAACTTGATGTGAGAGTTTGTATATAAAAGGAACTCCGCCTACTAGCCCTTCTCGGGTCCACCATATAGCGGCCTGGCCCTCATGGGCATAAGAGGAAGGAAATCAGGTATTTTTCCTGTTCTCCGATTCTCAAATCATTGAAATGCAAAGAATTCGTCTGCGGATACGGAAGGATTCTCGTGAGGGAGAGAAGGGTTAGTGGACGAGTGGATGTAAACCTCCGCCTTGGTGAATGATTCAATTGATAAACCCATTACCCACTTTAGCCCCTTCTTCCTCTCCCACTACTCCACTCACTCTGACTGAATATGAACAGGGGGGATCGATCAGCTCAAGAACGACAAGTCCATTCCATACCTCAAGAATCAATACAATCTAACAAGGAAAAGAATGAATATTCCATAACCATTCCCCACTCGTATTATTAAACATCAACTAAATTTTCTACTTGAATGAAATGACCAATTTAAGAACCAAAAGCCTTTTCAAACTAAATATATCATTTATCCGTGTTATTTACCTTACTATTTAGTGTAACTTGATTTCCCACTTTACTCCTATGTACGAGGTGCGACTCAAAACTTGAATAAATAGAAGGCTTAATTTTCAAAAATATATTTCAAGTTCAAGTTTACGATTCCAAAAGTACCACCATCGTACACCTCAAGTAGTTTTAAATTTTAAATACTCCTCATTTCCTTTGGCCTCCACTGGGTTTGGAGTGAACACAGCAAACAGATTAATCCATGTTTGGGAAATGACAACCGCAATCATTTATTTACAAACAATTTCTATTTATGCCCTTTTAGGTATCCAAACTCCCTTGATGACTTATCGTTAGTTCATTTTTAATTCCCCGTATTGACTCACTCGATTTTTAACTTTTGTAAGGGTGAAACGCGTAATTTTCTTCATTATTTTTCATTAACTAAATCAACTTGTCAATACAGGCAGTCAGGAGTAAATACAATTTGACAGTTTAATCATTAATTGAATTCACAAACGTCATAAATATTAAATAAGAGTAATTATTACCTTTAAATAGAAATGCTATACATATTGGATTCTTATCTAATTAGACAAACAAAAGCCTATTTAATTCATTCACAAGAATTCTTTTCAAGAAATAGTTTTTAGTCAATTCATCAATCTGCTAACTAATATTTATAATTGACCAACTTCCTAATTTAAATAAAAGTAAACTATGAATGGCATACATAACTCGAAAGTAAAGTGATTTAATTTAATTTCATCGAAGACTCGGAAGCAATTTTAAATTGGAAACTATTTAATATATTTATAACTAAACTCGATTTGCATATAGACGACTAAGACTTCCACCTTGAAGCTCCTTTACAAGATCCAATTATTTCATATTTACAACCATTAACCAAACTAAAATTGCATTCGCTTCTCTCCCTACTCTTTAATAAACTTGAAAGACTCAACTTCAAAGTGATCACCTTTGAAAATTGGAATTGGTAATAGAGAAGCTTTCCAAACGACACTCACTCAAATAAGAACAAATAACAAATATCCCAGTTGAACAAGTTGAATAGACTCTCAAGACTCACTAAATAGAAAAGTCAAAAGGTTATCAAGGTATATGACATGAGATATATTGAGACACATATCACTCATGTATCAAAATTCATATTATGACAGCTAACAGGCTGACAATCAGAAGATGAAATGTCACAAGCTTCAACTTAAACCCTCGATATGATTAAAAAATTGAACATTACTCGGATCAGACTCATCAAGAAAATAAAGGGAAAGGAACAATTAGTTTTTTGAAGGGAATTAAATGACCATTTGCCTTTTCTTGTTCAAATGAGCTAAAAAGTAATTAAAAATGAATAAAAGATTAAGGACAAACCACAACAATTGGAATCATATTTATAAGGAATCTTCCCCAGCAATCTCCTCTATGCATGGCTTCATATAACAAGGGAAAATTAAACAAATGAGAAAACGAGATATGGAAAGGTGAGCAAATGAGATACGAGAGTGGATAAACCACCAGAATGCTCTTCAATATAGAATACGATTTTAATTTAAGATAATGCTTACGCTCTTGTGTGATATGTATGTTCGAGAGAGAAGAATCTCGAAATAAAGGAATTCATCACTTATGGTCAAATTATGTTTCTCTGCTTATTACGAGATAACAATAGGAAGACTCATGATAGGTAAATGAAATAAACTAAGGTAATGTATAACGCAATATAGAATAGCCAAATTATGACTTACTAATTCTAAATAATCACCTATGTAGCATATTAGAATTCTCTAGAGCATGGATGTTTCTCATTTTTATTCTCTTTGAGTTGTAAATTAATATAATCTCACTGATTATACTTCTACCTAATGTCTAATTATATTCTTCAAATATTATAAAATCATTCCAAATCACAGAGATTATGACTATTGGAAAGAGAGTTCTAAGAATAATAAAGTCAAAGAAAAATAAATTTATACAATTTCGAGACATTTTGATATAGAATTTATGGAAGACACATTATAATTAATTTGACAAGTATAATTTACCTTTTTTAAAACTTTGAATTTAATATGTTTGAGTAAATGAAGATTTTTAATGTTATTAGAAATTATTATATTATAGTCAAACTAATTTTTATTTAGAAAGAAATATTTACCAACAAAACATCCTTAAAGATTTAAAGTCCAAATGACAATACAAATGTGTAAAATGATTAAACCTTGATGATTTGGTTTCATAATTTTGAGAATCGATTGTCTCATATGCTGTGACTTTCCATTGAACTGCTTTACAGGCTATTTATACGTTTCAAAGAAAAGTCGAGTAATCATAAGTGAATTATGAAATCATGAGAGGCTTTTGATTTAAAGATATTTCATTAAAATAAAATTAAATTAATTAAGTCAAGGACTTCGAATCAATAATAAAAATAAAATAATTTAAATCTCCTCTCACCTTAGATTTATTCGGGGAATAATGCTGATTCGATAGATTGCGATTGACTGATGGGTTGATGGGTATGAAGATGAAGTTGTATTCAGATTGATAATTTATTTTATAGGCACAATATTTATTTAAAGGATACTTATATATAATATTTATGTTTTGCTAATTAAGAATATATTCTTTTAAACCTAAATAAATACTCTTTATATATATATATATATATATATATATATATATTTAACGAAAAACGTAATAAGCTAAATTAAAGTTAATTTCCCTTGTTGGCCCTCGCTAACTCTGGCTAATAAGAGGTGAGTTTAAAAGTAATTATAAAATTGTAATAATCCAAGTTTAATTAATGAAAAGGAATATTTATTTCCCTGACTGATTAATCATGAGTTGATTGAGTCGATATAAAAAGGGAACAAGTTGAGTTTAGGTGATGGCGACTTGGCGAGGACTTAAACTGGAGTGAAGGCAAAACGACTTTTTTGAACACATGAAAACCAAGCAAATCGAAATGAGGAAGCTCGACGTCGAGTTCCTCGGTCATATCAACTACCGCCTACTATGAAGGATTAGAATAATGCTTATTATGAAAATTGTAAACCCCTAGTGTAGCCAGTCCTTCACAATACCCTTTTGAACAGAATCGTCTCTCAAGGCAAATTCTCCAGTAAGCATTTCGTATCCCATGTGATGCAATGTGACCAAATCATATTTTATGCCATGTTCATTGTGTTTCTCGTGTGTGTATAGAGAGAACTTTGGAGATTAGAGATACCAAGGAGGAGTCCTTATAATCATATTAATATTATGATTTCCTTTGTTGGAAAGAAAGACGAACAAATAAGATGCTCATGCACAAAAGATAAATATGAATGTATTTTATGTATGTACACCGTGTATTTCATAGGGTTCAACAATTCAACCAGGTTTTAAGAATATTTCGTTTTTTAAATTCCCATCTTGAGCATCATACATAATATCCTCATGCATTAATCATTTAGGAAAATGACAAAATATAACCAAAATCCATGTTATTCTTGGTTATTGACATTTTTTATATTATTATGCTCGACCTATTGTATTTTGTAATGCTCTATAGTTTACCTAATCTTTGGTAAATAAATTACAACGAGGGGTCTAGGTCTAGACTCAAATCATCACAAAGAAAGTTTTATCATAATTACTATGTGTTGGAGCCGTTGGAGGAGTATTCTGGTTAGCTTTTTAAAGGTTTTATGAGAATAGTGTTGGAATTCTATATCCATTAAACAAAATAATAAAATTGTTCGACAGTATCCACAAACGTAATAAATGCGTAGGGTGGAAAATCTAATTGTATCCGGTTAAGTTCTTGTAATGCACTGATCTTGTAAAATGTAAATACTTGAGTAAACACAAGTAATTGCGTAATTTGACAAGCTGATTCGCATTGGATGACCACTTATTGCTCGACAAGCTTTAATGGATTGATTAAAGTTACTAACAAAAATATTTAATCAATGGAATTTCTTAATTTAGAGGAACAGAAGAATAATTCATAATGCTGATAGCACATCATATCATAATATAAGCGTGAATTAATAATCTTACTTTTTAAAGATTTAGTTTTTGAAAACTTGATACTCATACAATGTAATTATGATAATTTCATAATATTGCATGAAATTACATTGAACATTCTATAATTCTTAAATTACAAAATGGTCAAATTCTCCATTAACTATTAAAATTATACGAATAGAGAGTGAAAAAGTGTATGAATGAAAATGTTATTAATAGTCAAATACCATAATGTGCTTTTACAAATAAAAATAATAAATAACAATTTATAAACAGAACCCTATTTAACACACTCATCAAATTCCAACTTGGTATTTATATTCATATCTATCCATTAAAGTTATGTATTCACATTGAGTGAGAGAGCGATCATAAAAAGATATTGTTTTATTTAAATAACATTAAAATTTTGATTCGATATTTATAGCTAACAGCGTTAAATTATGATAATATCCGCAATTTATCTATTCCTGTCTTATTTGCAAAAAACTGACATAAATAAACCCAAAAATTTTAAAAGAGTTCAATTGTCTTTGGACCCACCTAAATTCGGAAGCTTTTGTTATGCCCAAGGACCCCGTGTAAAAACCACATAGTAAAAAAAGAATCGGACAAAACCCGGTTACCTTTTTGTTAGGTGAGGCCTTTAACTGTTTGATTTGTCGAATTGATTGCCGCGAGTAGCACCCGTCTTGTTCTAAGGTACGAGGATGTAGTTAAAGGTCAACCCTTTTAAGCTACAATTTTTGGGTTGGGCTTCTTAAAGCAGCTTTGAATTTTCCTGCCGACTAGACTCCCCAAATCGCGAAACCCATACGTTTCTCCTTAAAGCCAAATTGCAAAGTCCCCCTAATAATAACGAGAGAGATTCGCGAATTCCAGGCCTGCCTCTAGATTCGATCCCGAGCCGGGGTGTTCTCCATGAACCAGGGAAATTATCCCAAATGAAGTCACTGGTACTTCGTGTGGGGGAGATAAGGGAGCAGATCCAGGTGGGCCAACTCCTCTTCCATCTAGGGATGGCGAGAGAGGAGATTATTAATTGCTCATTTTTACAAGCTCCTCTTTATGAGATCTCTCCGCCTCGCCTTGTAATCTTATGCAGTCCGCTGGTCTTAAAATTTTACCGTTCATTTGATCCTTCGTTTCACCTTCATTCTTCATTGCATTTATATCCTTCACATTGATATGAGGATCTGTCTGGTAGTTTCGGAGTTTGAACTTTATGCTATGTACGTATATGAGCATTCCAATGATCAAATGCTTTTTCACAAGAACCTTTTTATATTCCCACATCCACACTAACTCACACACTTGAACGTACTACCCATGATTATTATTACAAGAGAGTATGATGCATTCATAAAAAGACACATATTAGTATTATTCAAAAGAAGGTCTTCACATACAACGGTGCATGAAGTGCTATTAAAAGAAAATTGGCAAATAAAAAATATTTATGATCAAATTTTTTTCAATGATTTATAATCAGTTATTTTCCTCTTTGGCTATTTAATAGTGAGATTTTATCGTTTCGTTCATTAAACCGAAAAAATGAATTGTCTGCGAGAGTTACTAGTTTAAGATGTAAGAAATGATTGCGAGTTAAACTGAAATTGGTAAAAATATTAAACTCAATTAGTGTTTGTCTGAGATCAATAAATTGTGTAAGTTCTCAAAATAAATAACGAAGCATTGAGTAAAGTTCATTTAAATGAGTTATTTGAAAGGAACATCCATTATATTATTCTCAGATTCCTATTTTTCCATTAATAAGCAAGTGATTGTTGAAATAACTGAATGAAACTTGTTTTTTTGTAAATACTTAAGTATGCTAAAATTAGTTAATTCAACCTTATTTTCTTCAAAAATGTATTAAGTAAACAAGTTGGTACTATTGATAATAATAAAATGAATAATTACGTCAAAATGAGACGTAGCAAAGAGTTTATTTCAACCAGTATAATAATATTGTATACATACTTGACGATATATTTGTAATTCATGGTATAAATATAAATACTTTGTGTATTAAATATATTCACCGAATATATTGGTATTTTGGTAGAAGAATAGATCAATCAAAGGAAGTTCAGAGGATGTGGAGTTTCTCAGGCGTGAGATTTCCTAGGATGTCCTTCGCAGTGGAAGGAGTGATCAGAGGAGTAAGTCCGGTCGGAGTTTGGAGTTCGCTCCAGTCAAAGAGATCAGTGGAAGGAGTAATGCCCGGCGTCACGAGGGATGCTCCCAATTCTTGACAATTGTCATTGTGCACCTGAAGACTATCTGGTCTCTTTGGAACTTTCCGTTTGATGATCGGGTTACTCCGGCGGCAATGGGGTTCGTGGGCTTCGAGGATGAACTCCAGTTCCTCCACTTGCCCATTCAATTTATTGATCTCTTCTTGTAAATTCTTTTTCTTTTGCTCAAGACCTTCTGTTTCCTAGAAAGAAAATAAAAAATTAATTAATGTTTGGTACAAGTTTAAAATGAATGATATTAAATATTTTTCTGAATCAATTTAACAATAGGTTGGTTTGTTTGATCGCTTTGATTTTAAATCCCATATTTTAATACAATTTAGATTATTTTAAATCCAACATTTCGAATTTGTAAACATAAAAGTTGCATAATACTATTTTGCAATATACTAATTTGATCAAATATGAATTACACAATATAAATAAAAATAACAGTTTAAGTGATGACTTTATTATACTCTTATGTTTTATTATTCGAATGAATAAAAATATTATTTGAATTATAATAATTATTATTAATTGATAACTAAAATTTATAATTATAAAATAAATGTATTTAGCTAAATACCTCAACAAGCATATTTGTATGGTCCACACGTCGTTTTCTGCATCGAGCAGCAGCTAATTTATTTCTTTCACGGCGAACTCGACGTCTTTCTTCTTCTTCGGGGCTCAAACTGGAGTCTTTCCTTGGCCTTCTTCCTCCTCCAGGCTTTCGACCCACGCTGGGCTTTCGCTGTTTCTTTTCTGGAGTTGGGGCGGAGTCGTCTCTGGATGCTTCTTCCATTTCTCCTCCTTGCCAATTTCTTGTGAGGATGGTGATGGAAGTGGGTGTATCATGTGATGTCAAATCGCTGTTTTCCATTCCTTTATAATTAAGTCACCAGTTAAAGTCTTTATCCTCACATTTAATTATAGACATGGCGTAACCTACATCTCAATTCATCCTTCTATTATGCACTTCCTTTCTTGTCCTAATTTTTGTTCATATAATAACTTAATTTAAATATTGATATTCCCAAAAACAAATATTTAATTCAATAAAAATCTAATTGAACTTATTGAGCTATAACTCTACTAATGAAATTATAAAATGAAATAAAACTTCAAATGAAAAAGTGAACTTTGAATTCAATAATCTTGAAAAAGTGTAAATAAAATCAGAAAAATCTAATAACTCAAAATTGGATTTAAAATAAAAATATTGTGTCCTCGTCCTAAGTGGTTTTCTCCTCAATTAACTAACTCACGTGGGTGTGAGGTGTATTCAACCCTTTGACAGCCCAACGCGTAGTTTTAAAGATGACGCAATAATGGGTTTTTACTATCAGAAAGTGAAATTGTATTTATTTGCTCAATTACCTGTGACGGTTCCCATTCCCAATTCGTGCTCAATGTGACGGAGAGTCGTCGGAGTGAGGATGTCAGGTGTTATGAACTACAAGGAGGAAGCAGAGAACCAAATTAGACTTCCTAATTAAAACACCCGAAAGGATTACAAATTGGGTCAAAAAGCTTCTCGAGTCCTTACCATTGAGGAGGGCGGAGTTCTTTGCATTCTTCAGTTGCTGACCAGACAAATGACTCTAGGGTTGAAGGCAATTAAAAGTTAAAAGACTTGGCGAGAGGGGTTTCGTGGCTGGTGAAGACTCGAGGACTCGAACGTAGCGAATGATTCATCGGCCCAAGAGACCCAATGTTTTTAAATCGCCAATCCGCGTGACGTCACGAGGATGACTCACGAAGGATTCTCGTGAAACACCCCAATGTTTGGCCATGTACGTTCCTCTTTGGCTCCCTTTCCATGACGTACTTCCCCACCCCAATTAGCCCAATTGCCACCACCTTTCCCCCCCGAACATTACCCCTCTCTTGAGGATCACACTACTAGATACAAAACAGAAAATTGTCCATTATATACATACAAATGAGATATGAATGTACAAATAAGCAGTGCATGTATGAAATATTTTAGCATGAGCAGACACAATAATGCGACTTTATTGTTCTATGTTAACAGGAGTGGAGTGTTTGACTCTACTACTATACCAAGTGGTTGCTGGTGTTTATTAACCCTTTGGTTCGTGTTGACTTCTGATCTACGCGCTATAACTGACATTGCTTGACTAGAATTGCTTGGAGAGAGCGAAGTTTCCATATCCGCTTTTACAAACACCAAGAACGCTCGACATGAAGGATCATTGGCTCTTTAAAGGCAGTTAACATTTTAATGCCTCTTGGATGCTTTTGGTTCAATTATTGTGCAATGCGGTGCACTAAATTATTCCTTGAGCTTTACTGAGAATTCTAATACTACATGTTCATATTTATGAATAAGAATTAGAACCATAGCTTGTTATTTTTGTTCATGGGATACATTTTTAGAATGGAACTTTCAATTTATGGCTTTGGTATACGAATAAATTAGACAATTTTTATTAGTGTAATCCTACTAGCTACCTGGGTTCAAAAGTTTTTCAGAATTTAATTGTGTCTTTATTTTATTTGTCACTTGAATATGGTATTGTGATTGGGATAAACCTTTGAATTCCCTGTAGACGTTTAAAACACACTTTTAAGTTCGCTATCTCTTAATTTTTATTATTCACAAGCAATGTTTACGATTTAGGCTATCTAATTTAATGTGAAATGAGTCATCTTAATTCGTAATTATGTATTTACGTCATGTTGAATATGGAAATATATTATTTGATTAAAGTTGTGAATGAATGAAAATGAATGAATGAATTCGTTTCTTCTTATCAATTATTATTATCATTAATTGACATAAAATACACGTTCGAACATGCCTACATTACTATAATAGCTCACATTTCGATTGATATCTGACGTTTGATTTCCTTTACAATAAGCAAATTATGAAAAGTCAGCTAATTTCAAACAAATCTAGTTTAAATCGCATAATACAATTTTATCTACTAATTGGGTATGTACTGTTGTGTGTAGTAAGTAGTAATTAAGTCCATTAGCAATTTTTGGCAATTTTGATTGTATTTAAAAGTAATAGTTAGTTTAAAATTTACTGGTCGGGGTGTCGATAGTTGGGCACGCCGAAATTTTCTAAGTTTTTCACCAAAACCAAATTTGTTCCCCTTCGTTCAATTCGT